>VZZY01014512.1:0-84918 GCA_013400335.1 Eurystomus gularis
ATCATAGAAGGGTTTAGGTTGGAGGGCACCTCTGGAGGTCATCCAGTCCAAACCCCCTGCTCAAGCAGGGTCAGCTACATCAGGTTGCCCAGGATCATGTCCAGATGGGTTTTGAATGTCTCCAAAGACAGATATTCCTCAGTCTCTCTGGGCAACCTCTTCCAGGGCAGGCTTAAATGCTGTAACAACGTTTAGTTTTAAATATGGGTAAACTTATGGGGTTTTTGTGTGCTTTTGCATATGTATATGTGTATGTATATGTATATATGTATATGCAAAATAATACTGGGATTTGATTTTTTTTCTTAGACTGAGATCAATTTATTGCAGCATTACTAGGTTACAGTTCTAAACACTAATTTAGGCTCAGGTACTGTTTCCTGTGTTGGAAGCAATGGTCCCTGCATTTACTCCTAAGTTTCCGCTGATTTTGTTATAGATTAAATGTACCATTTGACATGCAAAATGAGTGCTTGAATTTATGCACACATATATATTAGAAAGTGTCAAAAAAGGTTGTAAAGGTTTAAAAATCAGTGTGAAATAATGAAATTTGATGAAAATGGGGAAAATGTATTGCTTTTTTTCTTTAAGCTCTGAAAATCTTGAAAAATGGAAGCAGGATGCTTTGTTTGGTTTCCTCAAGAGGTTATTCCTCTTTATCTACTGTCTTTTCTATGTACCAAACATACAGATGAATGGGTGAAAAGGTTCTAACTTTTGTAAATACCACTCTTGGAGTCTGCAGGGTATTTGAAGTTTGTCATGGCATGTTCTGCTTTGTCCCCAGGTTTGTGTATTTTTTGTAATCTGGGATGATATCCACTTCTGCTTCTGTGATATGAGATGTTACCACCTGGTTTTAAGTCTGTCTGACTCCAGGCATAGCTCAGGAAGGAAAAAAGTGTTATTATGTTTCCCTATAGCTTTATATTGCCTTTTTCTGTCTGTATATGAACAAGAAACTTTGAGATATCCAGGCACTGCAAGATAAAAAGCATATTTGTTATATTGCTGTAAACCCATGGCAGACTTGCTGTTCTGCAGCTTCTATAGTAAGTTTTCCTGTGTGACCTGATCTAGGAGATCCTGCTCCGGCAGGGGTATTGGACTAGATGATCTTTCAAGGTCCCTTCCCAATCCCTAGCATTCTGTGATTCTGTGATTCTTCTTTATGACAGGGTATATACATGAAAAGATTATTGCTGTGGAAAACAAAAATCTTCCCCCTCTAAAACATCACAAGGAATACTTGGCCAATCTCTGAAGAGACATACTAGACTGCTAGCCTTTTTATCACTTTGCTGTTAGTATTTCCTATGGTTTCTTTCCTTGCAAAATTGTAGTATTTTCAACATTCACCAAACTCTCTCACATACTGCTGTTTCAGCTTCTTTTCTGTTTTTGTGATGCTTCAAGCATTCATAGTTATGGGTAAAACTTGCATTTTATTTTTTTCTTGTACCTGTTTTTCTCTCGGTCTTTCTTTTGAATTGATCTGGTTGATAAGAAATAGAGAACTAATCCAAATGCCTCTTAATCGGCTCTTTTGGATACATACATAGTCCTCATTTATTTTCCCTGCTAGAAAGAACTAGAAAGACTATTGGTCTTTAAAACCCACCTTCCCAGATTGTGAATAAGAAGAATATACCAAAAAGTAAAGTTACAATTATTTTTTTCTTGTAACTATTTGAAGCCACTAGGTTTCAAAAATCAGAGACAGCATATGAGGGAAAGTGCCTCCTCTACGTTTTCAAACAAAATAAGATTGTTAGTCTGTCTTTAGATTTCCATTTCTTCCTATGTTTCATAAAGAGAAAGGTAAGAATCCTACAGAAAGTGTGAAGATGTTTGTTATATTTTGCATAGGAATTGTCAAATTAATATTCCTGAGGTGAGTTTTGTTTGAATGACTTTCAGCCAATATCTGGTCTTTGAATAACAGTGGTATTTTTCCTGTTTGGTTAAATGTATGATTCTATTCAACCTTTTTCTGTTTGGGGGTGTTTTTTTGCTATTTCTTGGTGATTGACAGTGGGTCAAAAACCTTAGATATTCAACAATTTCTGCCTCAATATTGTGTTCTCTTCTTATGTGTCCTTTTCCTTCAAGGTTTGAAATAATTCTGCTTCATTCACCCATAAAGAAAAGTCCCTTTATGTGCAGTTACAGGAGGTCCCTTGCTATCTTTACCTCGCTTCCAGCCTTCCTCCATAAATACCTGAAGAACTTTGTTCTTTGTGACCTTATTTCTGGCAGGATATTTTTATTTTTTAGCACCATTTTCTTATTTCTAATTTAGTTTGCCTCAGCTTAGCTTGCCTAGTCCCCTGTGTGGCTGCATGAGGAAGAGGTAGTCTAATGTTATTTTTAGTGGTGGATGAATAGTCTTCTATTTTTAATCAGACAGTTTTCATGTTCCAATTCAGGAGTGGACTAATGCATCCTCTTATAAATACATGAATTCCTCCTGCTTCATCCCTGTACACTCACACACACCTGCATAAGTGTCAATTTAGGCAAGTCATGTGGCCTAAAATTTCAAAAGATATTAGATTATTTAAACCAGCCTATTCTTTGGAAATTGCAGGGCATTCGTCCTTTGGTAGATCAGTGCAGTGTTCAAAAACACCAGTCACCTCTGAAAATTAGGCCAAAAGATGCTGGTTTTGAAGCAAAAGGGAGAATGAAAGCTCCTTGCTCCAGCCTGGGCTCTGCGAGGTGCTGAGGCTGTTGGGCTCAGTTATTTCCATAGTTATGTGCATGTTTATACAATAAAGGGTAGTTTGGGACAAAGAAGAAGACGTGCAAGCACATCTGCCTCCTGTACAGGAGGTTTTTGGAAAGACACTTTAAACCACTCCCCACCCTGCATGTCCAAAAACCTGCTGAATTCCCCTGGAAGTTGCAATCTGTGCATTGGTGATACGCAACTTTGCCTCCTATGGCTGCACTGCAGAGAGGAATAGTATTGCTTACAAGATGGTGCAAACTTGAGGCATTCATGAGACTGCTCATGATATGATTTTCAATCTTCCTGGATGATTAAGCCTTTATTTTTCCTGTCCTCTGTAACCCAGCTCTTCTCTGCTTTCCTTTCCTTGACATTATTCAGTTCAGCTTCTTTTGATCTTGAATATAGTCATTTCTCAAGCTATTGTATCAGCCATGAGTCTTTTATTCTTCTTAGAAGTATGTTGTAGCAAATCATCTGCAGAGCCCTCTATCTCTAGAGATACTCTGTAAACCCATTTTGCTATGCATATGCACAATCCCTGCCTGAGAGCAACATGCCATCTCTTAGCCTCATGGCACAGGAGATAATAGAACTTTGCTTCACAACCTGCGTGAGTGACAGAAGTTCAGCACAATGAATTGGCTGTGCCTCTTGTGAGCAATCTGACCATCCCAAATAGACTTGCAGTACCATGACATCATATATTGTCTCTGTCTCTCCCTCTTTCTCACCTAATCATCCGTAGAATGAGGACACACAACAGTGTGTTTTTGTATCATTTGGGGTCAGCAACCAAGTCACCTGTGAATTATACAGGTCAACAGAAATGGAGGTTAGATTTGGTCCACATGTACTCTTCCTGTGTCGTCAGAGATTACAAGCAAAACAAACATAGCAATATACCATAGGCATTTATTAAATGTTGTTTGAATTGCTTTATTGTGGGGAGAATGAGAAGAGGAGGGATTATATCTCTGAAAGCAAAGTTTATGTACTTTGATCCCAAGTCATCAGAGGGGCCATTTTAATTGACATAAACCAACTTGTCTCGATATAACCATGCCAGAGTGCAAAACTGTCAGTTCCTGGTACTTTGCAGGCATAGGGAATGTTGGTGGAAAGATGAGAATTTCTCCTCAGTAGTGCTCCTAAAGCTTTTTAGTGGACTTCTAGAGTGTGCAAACATGGACACTTGTTCTTTTTTGCCTTTCCCTAAAATTTATCTCTTCCATTTCATTTTCCCCTGCATTTTCTTCTACTCTTCTGAGTAGACCATTAATCCGTAACCTGTGTTCCCCAGTTCCGGTCAGCAGGATCCGTGCTTCCAGGACTCTATTTAGAAGCTGCCAGTATGTTTGTTCATCCATTTCCCAACAGCCACTCCCCTGGGTGCTGCTTGTAGTCTGTGTTCTGGAATATTTTGTTTCTAGGAGATTCTTTTGCTTGATGGTTAAGTTTCAAGCAAGGTGTCAGCTATATTATCATGAGTGACAACTGAGGAAACACAGGGTTATGACTTAGTTCAAAGTTTTCTGATTTCATTCAGCATATAAAAAAAGGCAGAAAGTAGAGTTCTAGAAAGAAAAGAAATTAGGATTATTAATAAGTCAAAATGATCTGAGAAATAGCTTATGGTCTTGGAAACATCTTATTTTTTTCCTCAGCTAGGCTAATAAATGATATTACCTCTCCCTACAAGCCCTGCCATTTGAAGTGCTTATAAATGAGTGAAAGGAGAGTTAGAAACAAGTAAGAAGCAGCAAAGATATTATGAAGTAATGAAGGCACCCTAGCTGTAACTGCAACCTGCTGAGACAGATAATTAGTTTGAATGCTGGCAAGATATAAAAGCTTTTTAAAAAGTGGTGGTGCGAATACAGGAAATGAAGGCAGAGGAAAAATGAATGTGATCATCCAAACACATCCACTAAGGCTGGAGAAGAGTCAGAATGGAAAATTATTATTGGATATTCGATATAGGGGAGGGGAACACTTGGAGGTAACAAATAACAGGAAAATATCAATAACAGAAGTATTAAATTGTGGAGCTTTGCCATCTACACCGTCATCTAAGCAGGGAGCACCTTGGATCTGCTCCTCGTGACATCAAATTCTGCTTTGTTAAGAAAATAAGTGAGGCAGTGTGTGATAGGTTTGTTTTTTTTCTTTTCTAGTTTCTGTAACGTGCTAAAGATATTACCCATCTTATCCTGCAACAAATAAGCTATTACACATTTTTGCTTGTGCATGATTTCATTGTTTACATTGTGCTATATTTGTTTTATGTGTGCTTGAGGATTTTCAGTACAGTTTTAGAGTGTGAAGGGAATGGACTCCATAGAAGGAGATAGTCTGCCTTTAGCCTCTTAGCTCAAATCTACCATTCTAGATCTTAAAAGATTTCAGAATCCACTTTCTTTATTAAAAGAAAGGAATTCAACAATTCTCAGTTAAATTCTGACAGAGACAGAGAATGTTCGATCACAGGAACTGTTTAGTGAAAGGCTCTCAGCAAAGCTTGTTGAAGCCATCACAGATGGGGGTCACATATTTACCTTTTATTTAGCCCCCAAATCTCTCATTTAAATTCCTACCCAAACACAAGGAAGAAGCAGTCTAATTAGTTTGGAATTAATTTTATTAATATCTTTAACTCTCCTACCTCTACCCACATCCTTTCAAAACAATTTTTAGACTCTCTTAATATAAACATATTGAGAGATTTGTCATAAATACTGCACTGATTATTATTACTATGAACAATCTGTTCATTGCATTACTGGTATTTGAAATGGAAAGACCAATTAGACCTGTTAACCCACCTTTTTGTCGGTAAGTTGATTGGGAATTACTGAAGCGTAACGATTCTAAGTGGCTTTTCTTGTGAATGCCAAGCTAAAATGGATATTCAGAGATGCATTAAGCATTTTTACCTGGCACTGCATCCTTCATTTAAAGATCTAGATGTTAATTTGCAGCAGTGCAACATAAACATGGCTCAGGCTTCTCTGTATCCTCTTTCCAATATTTGTACTTGCCTAAGTGTTGAATCGTAAAATTGTAGGCCAAATGTTGTAAGGACTAGGAGCACAATTAACATGGATTACTTGGACATAATACTTTAAGAGAGATACATCTTGCAGACATTGTAAGGCTGATTCAAGGATTTGGCTGCAACAGTCACAGACAGAAATTGCTAGTTGAGACTAATATCTGAATGCATTTAGCAGAAGGAATTTTTAAAAAGACCAAGACAGCATTTCTTATGCTGAAGTTTATTTCAGAAAATGGCTTATCCAAGCAGATAGGAGCTTGGAAAATGGCAGTCAGTGAAAGATAACCATGTGAATTACCCATGGGAATGGTGCTAGAGATGAACAGCAAACAAAGTATCTAGAAAAGACTGTATTTATTTTACTTTATAATGTAATCTAGTCAATAGGTGGTTGATACTGTTAGAACTGATTTGGTAAAGAATTATACAGAGATGGCTGAAAAAATTGGACAAAATACTTCTTTCCTTGAAATTTTCTTTTGAGATCAAATCGCACCTTTGAGATGGCTGGAAACAGAGGGTAGGTTCCTGGAAAGATTGCAATCACAGAGTCCTGACACCTTGCCAACCTGACCTTCCTAGGTATGAGGCGGGGAGACTACTTGCTAGAAGGTCTGACCCACAGCTTATTTCATTAAGAATCACTAATATGTGTCATCTTATTCTGATTCAAAATAAAAATACATTTCCTTAACAAAGTCTGTCAATCAGTTGTACTCCTGTGCAGTTCTACTTTGTCGTTCTTTTTAAAATGAAATTATACTGAAATGTATGTCTGCTTGCATGACATCCCTCAGTAATCCGCTGATCATACTTCTCTGTGCCAACCTGGGTCAGTTAATGTGGTGGTAATGAATATCAAATCCAGTGGCAGCAGGAGAAGCCTAGTTTAGCAACACATATACTTGCTACTTTAAGACAGTTCAGAGACAATTTACCGTTGCTGCTAGTGTGCTTTTCTTCTCTCCCTGGTCCATAAAGTGCATTCCCTTGATCCTTGACTTATTCAGAGGTGATTTACCAAAAAAGATCTTTCCCTCCTATCTTAGAAGACCCAGTCCCCTTTCTGCAGTAGAGATGAATAAAAGAAGCATTATGTATTAAGCTAAAGACTGAACCAGGAGTTACAGCAAAAAATGAAACTCCTTCTCTTGTACCCCTTGGGCACCTGGCTGTTTCCTGTGTAGGCATGCAGAACATCTTATAGGAAAACAAGTTTACATACTGACCACTTAGCTATCACTAAGACTTTCTGCATATTTCAAGAAGGAATACTATTTAGAAAAACATGTTCTTCTCTTGACACATGCCTGGACAAAAGCCCTAGGGACCACTTGGGCTTCCAGGACACCCTAAGTGCTGAAAACCTCAGTGTCCTTGAGGGCAACAGGGAAGTTTAGAGGTTGAGTCTGGGAGCTTTACAAGGGAGTACCTTGCCAGGAGGGCCAGAGACCCCTGGAGTTGGGCTGTAAGGTAATCATCTTACCTGATTTTGGCAGCCTCAGACAGTGAGAAGAAGGACAGCCAGAAGTTTACCTCAGACCTAGAACATTAAAGGTACCGTAAGTAAAAATGAAGACATTACATTACTCACAAGTATTAATTGGAAGCTACCTCTGTGTAGTGCATGTGAACAGGCATAGCTAGTTGGTAATGCTTACAATACTTACAACTGAGAGGAATGGATGTTTACTAATTTCAAAGGCAAAAACATCTTGTCCATCTCTTGACTGCAGTTTCACACAGAGAAGTATGAGTCACTGGGAACACAGCCTAGTGCTTGTGCCTGGGAAGATCCTGTGAGTCTTTGTGCTCCTCTGTGCTGGCATTCCTGGAGAATCTGTTCCTCCTTGCATATTCTGGGTGAGAAATCAGGGAAAACTTTCTAGCAAACTGTGCTGGAGCTGACCACCATCTAGGGCTGGTTTTGGTAAGCAAAGGGGTAGACAGCTTGGGGCAGCAACCTTGTCTGTTAAATCTGTCTGCAACCCTCAGCTGGAGACCTCCAGCTCCCCATACAGGTTTCAGCATCTCTACATTCCAGTCTGTCCAGGTTTTCTGGTTTGGGTTTTGTTTCTCATGTATCCATAAACAAATTCGCTTTACTTTTTGACTACTTTTGGTTTCCCAGTCAAAATAAAAATGTTTTATATGCAAAATTCTTGACAAACACCTAGTACTTTTCATATATATGTGAAGATTGCAGAATATTTTTAGATGTATTTACAACTGTATATATAATACAGAGATATCATGACCTAAAATACCATTTTCTGAAGTGACAAATTCAACCTGGCCAAGTGATTCTTACAAAAATCTGTAAATCCAGCTGATTTCCTGAGATATGCTGAATAAAAATTTGTGAAGCTGATGTTTGTAAGATAGCCCTAAGGTCTGCCCATGAACAGAGAATATGGTTTAGGAGACCTGTCTCTGTGAAATGTTAGACAGTTGCTTTGCAATAATATAGGGAAAGAAAACAAATTCAGCCTTAATCTTAGCAGCAATAAGCTTGTACATGAATGCATTTTATATCTCTTCATAAGCTACACAGATCAGAATTTAGAATGTAAGCCCATCTGCAAACTTTAGGAGAGAAAAATTCCCAAATGCAATGAATAAGGGCAGCTAAAATATGCCGTAAGTTAAAACTTTGGATTCAGGCCAACATTTCCATGTCTTTAGTGTAAATAAGACATCTCTATGGCAAGTTTGAAGTCGAATGGCTCTATACAAAATGGCAGCAGAATTAATTAAGCGTATACTTTTCTAACCCTTTGGGATCCTGTGTCTATTAATCACATGTCAAAATGCTTCCTATTTTGTTGGGGGTTCATCAGAGCAGTCCTATTCCCCACTACTACTTTGGCTGTAAGGTCAAATATTTAAAAGGTCTTAGTGGAGCTGAAGAGGATCACAGGAAGTCACTGAATAGGATGGTAAAGTATCACCTTCTATCAGGCCTAGTTTTTTATCTCACCAGGTAAGAGCACACTGAGTTTAAGTCATTCCTGGCATGTTCAAAATGCAGATGTTGAACTGATTACTTGCTGTGACTCACCTGACATTAGCGTGACTTCTACTCACATGCAAGTTTGCAAGTGTAGGTGTGGAACTGAACATATGTTTTAAATAGATGTAGAGCTGAAATACTGATGCTCACTAGCTAAAAGGTTGTTTTGCCTCGTCACATCATTTCCAACACACTTTAATTGCTGTTGTTTTCTAGCTTGGATATTTTTCAGTAATATTTGTGACATTTGTTTCTCTGAACATATTTAAAATCACAGTGTTGTAATGAATTGTCTACCATTTTAAAGCATGTTCTTCTATAATGGTTAATTAAAAAAAATCATTATTATTTCACCTCTTGAAAATCCTGGGTCTCTTCATTTACCATTTATCCGTGATTATTAGACCTCTCAGCAGCAAGTATATTATTTGGACTCAGATTTTGTATGCAGTAGGTTAGCATAAAAGCACTATGGTATGTTCAGCCATCTTGGCATTGTCATTTGAGGCTTTTTTTAATTAAAAGTCTGCCTTGGAGTATGTCAAGTGCTCCTGTATTTTTGCCATTCTTCTTATCTCTATGGTAACAAAAATATTTCAACATTTACATGGGCATCATATTCTTTGCTAATGTACTATCTGAACTGTTTGTATGCTGAGAAGGGGAACAGCAGAGATTGGCTTCTGCAGGCTGGGATGCAGGAGTTGTCAAGACAACCAAGAGGCCTAAGGATGTCCTTACTAGTAGCATTAAATTGAAGCTTTAAATTAATTCACCCTCATGTGTTTTTGTAGCTTATGCTGTTAATTGAAATAATAGGAATGACCTTCCCTGTACATTCAGAGCACCTGTCCTATTAAAATTGCATGTGCTATTTACTTAAGTACACTCATCTATCAGACAAATCTAGCGTGAAATAGGGGAAAATGGAAGACACTTATATTGTACTGCTATGTATTGACTTGAAGTAATAGGAGAAGAAGCTTTCTTGTGTCAAGCTTGAGATAGTTGTGATGAACATTTTATTCTGAAACTTCATTTATTTCTGCTTCCCACTCAAGAACCTTAAGTCTGTATAACTCCAGACACTACAATTTATTCTACACTGTAGAAGCTAATTGAAATGAATAGTTAAAATTGGTTTTGTTGCTGTAATGTATTTGAAGAAGCCGAGTATCGTGGTTTTGCATTTGCAAAAGACTGGTTTTTTGCTTCTCAACAGAAAAAACCACAGAACAGTAGGAAACTGTTACTTTTTGTTCAAATCACAGTCTCACACTGACTTAGTTTGTGAACGTACTTTTAATCTCTTTTTAAAAAATTATTTTACACAGGATCTGGTGGAACTTCTTGTGCCCAGTCTTGTAGATTTGCACAGCCAAATGCATAGCTACACAGGAGGGAAAAGATTACATTATTGTATGTACATTTGTTTTCCTTCTCAAAAGAAACATAATCTGCAAACAGCTGTTTTGCTGAAATTCAAGAGTTTCGTTTTGATGCTCATATATGTCAAATATTCAACCATTTTAAAAATGGGCAATGATGAGCAACAATACACAAGTTTATTAATGGACTGAAAGGATTTCATCCTTCTCTGCAACTAGTTTAAAACACAGGTCTCCACCCTAAATCCTGGAACCCTTTTAAGCTCATGAAGAGGGAAATGTACTCCTAGCTGCCTTTACTTTTTTGCTGTTAGGTAGATCATAAAGCTATAGAAAACTTGGGAATATTTGATTTTTCCAGTACTGTATCTATTGATGCACAAACCCATGTAATCATACTGAATGGAGAGTCTACTCAGTAAGCTAATGAATTCTGAGTGCATGTTTGTTTGGCAAAAAGTTATTAATCTTTCTTCATAGATTAGAAAATTGAGATGAATGATTTATGTGTTAATTCAGGATTCCTAAGACTGCTAGTATTAAAATGAGGATTTGATCTCCCTGTATTTGAGCACACAGGCAAAGTTTCTTGGAGACTCCTTGCTGCAATGACTAGAGCATGTCTCTGAGGAACTGTGACTTGCCTGGCACAGTCGTACTTTGCATGCAAACCACTGACAGAGCAGTACTGAAATTGGTAAAAACAAATGTACTGTGCAACCACAAATATCACAGCATGAAGGAAACATTATAAATTTGCTTCTCTTTGTGAAGGGCCAGATTACTGGGAGAGGGCAGGAGGCAGACATGCACCTTCTCTTATTCCCCTGGCTGCTGTTGACTTCTCCAGGACTGGTACCATCTCTGGAAGATGTGTCAGGGATGCAGCAGTCTCCATATCAACACTGTGGCTGCAGCCAGTTTACTGTATGCATGTTAATCCTTGCTCCCCCTGGTATTTGAAACATCTGCGAGTGCTCCGCACATCTGAAAATCAGGCCATTTAATTCTAGGTACTTTAAATATAGATTAAGGCTCTTAAATTTAGGTATGCAGGTTTGAATGTTTTGGACCAAACCTCTCCATTAGCCTCCAATCAACAGTACTATATAGAGATGGTATTGTAGAATACGATACAATCAGGTCAGAACTATTTGTAAAAACAAGCCTGTTTAATCAGCACTAAGCTCACTTTAAAACACAGTTCTTGGAGTGTAGCTGCATAAGACACATTTTACTAACTTTAAACTGGCAAATCCATGGCTATTGTCAATGGGTCTACATCTAACAGAAAGGCATTGCTTTGCTACATGCAGATTAAAAATACCCATTTGCCCAATCATAGCTTCTGTCTAGGCACTAAAATATTGTTGGCAACACTGAAGCAACCTTGTTTTTCCAAGACGCACAATTGAAGGCATAGGGTGCCAGACCAGAACAGCTTGCCACTGTTTCCCTGTTTTCAACACCCCTGGATATTTTATTGACGCTCAAGGTCTCCTTTTGCAGTGTCTCTCTTGGTGTTTTTGTGAGGAGCTAGAAGGCTGCTCTCTTGTTGCTACATCATATATGTGCTGAACAGGAATGATGCCAAACTAGGATTGTGGAGGACAGTTTCATCAAATGAAAATCACCCACCTACTTTCTGGACAGCCTAGGAAGGGAGCAGGGCTCTACTACTCCTGTCTTAGGTGCATGCATATGATACCAATATCAAAGGGCTGCAGGGATCATCATAAGCGACTTGAGCGTGCAATGTCACTTTTGCTCTCTTTTAGAAGTTTAGAGGGATCTTAAACTGGGATGAAAGTGGGCTACATCAAAAAAATTGATGTAGGGGAGGGGCTATGCTACAGTGGCATTGAGACAAGTACATATTGGAACATTATTACTTTCCCTCTCTGAAAGAAAGTAGCAGAGGAATAGAGGCAGAACAGTCTTCATAGCATCTCTACAGTTGGTATCAGTCTGGTGAGGGTCCCAAATGTGTGGACGACCATACATTTAGAGATGGATGTCATCCCACATCCTTCTCAATCTGTCATTCAGGAGATGGAGACTGATAGCAGGAGAATCTCACTTGAGATGATCCCTAACCACAGCCTACTTAAAGGTAAAGAGTATCTCACTGATTTTAATGAGAAATTATCTCAGTGACCTTCCTGAGGGCATGATACTTCCCAGCCATTGCAGTTGTACAGATGAGACTGACAGGACAAAGTTTCATTTCAGATGCCACCTAAAAATGGCCTGTCATAGTAGGTCAGGAGTTTCAGGTGGCGTCTGAATGATAGCATCTGAAAAGTATCATGACAGTTCCTTACAGCAAGAATTAAAACCTGCCAGGCTGAATCAAAGGCCTCCAAGGCTGTGAGGCATCTGGATTTCATTTTGGATCTATATCCAGATTTTCTGCAGGTGGAATTTACCTACATAACAGTTAGCACATAAAAATTAGTATGAAATATAAAGCTCTATATATGGATCTAAGCTAGCACAACCTGACAGTCAAAATAAAGTACAATACTATTTTCATAATTTAGCCTTAAACATAGTATGTCCTTCAGGAACTCTCTAGCACCTCCTGTAACTTCTTAATGATGACTCTTGAAATGTCTGTGCAGTCCCAGCTCCAGATGAACAGCTTATGGACCATTACAGGCTTCCCAAGTATTTATACCTAAATCTTCTAGCTAGTATATATAATCTTCCTTTTTCCTCCTATCTTCCCCCCACCCTCCTTTTAAGGCCTGGATATGTCATGGCAGAGTTCCTTTATTAAAGCAGCTTGCCAATGTTTTCTCTGTCTTCAGCACCATGGGATATTTCATTGACACTCAGGATCTCCTTCGATATTCTCTCTCTGTCTCTCTTGACATTTTTGCAAAGAGGGAGAAAGAGGCTGGGAGAAGGTGCATATAATGCTTCCACTGCTGAGCAGTATGAATTATATCTGCTGGAGTAATAGTGTGAAGTGGCAGGGATCCGTTTTGATGAATCTCATGCTGATTTGTAGCCCCAATTCTAGCTGTAGGTAACACTGAACACCTGTTTGGAGTACTAGAGAGACGGAATAAAGCTCTGTACAGTAAATATGCTGTGTACTGTAGCTGTTTGTTTATTGTCACATAGTAATTAATTTGCAATTATATTTTGAAACATACCGGAAGAGAAGTGCACTGTAATTCCTACCACCCAGAAAGAGGCTTAGCAGTGACACTTGTTAAACTCTGAGCTGGCTGATTCTCTCTTTTCTCGTCACTGATTGCTTTTTTCTTTTGTCTCAGCACAAAACAGAAGGTTACAAAAGAGAATTCTGTAAAGATTCCTGCCTGGATACTAATGGGTCTGTGGTACTCTAGAACAATGTGTCTTAAAAACACACACACACATGAAAGAGGCAGTGTGAGGATCTGTATGATTTTCCTCTCTCATCCCTTGCCACACCACATAATTCATAGTGTTCCACTGCAGATGGAAAGTTCATGAGCCCCATTCTTCACCTCCCACCTGTGAAATCCTTGTGTTTTCATCCAGACACCTCCTTTGCAACTGTTTAGACCATTCAGAAATATCTGCTGAGAGATTTCTTTTTATCATTCATAATTCTGCCTGCCTCTGACTCTAGTGATGTCTCCTAGGAAAACCAAGCTCCTGCCCTCCGTCTTTAAAATCCTCATAAGCCCAACATTGTTTTTAAACGGCTTGCGTTTTATTGCACCACTTCACAATAAGCTATCCTTTCAGCAACCTCTCCATACTTTTTTACAACATACCTGGAAATCTGGCTTTTCAAAAGTAGACTCCCGAATTGGATTTCTGCTAGCACACTTCAAATGAACTGAGGAGCCAGAAGCTCCTGTTTGCCCTTGGTACCATAGTAATATTGCAAGAAAACAGATGTTGCTATAGTAGATACTGTAGCATTTTCAGTGCAATTTTACAACCTGATGCTTGGTTCCCCTGATACAGTTTTTAGAAATAGCATCTGACCAGAGTCACAGCAAATTGATTGTTTCTTCCTTGCCTTTTTCTAAGCGTGATCTGTTCTCAGCTCCATGCTTGATACCAATACATCCAGAACCTCAGGATCTGTCTGTATTTCTTTCCTCCCATGCTTTTTTTGATTAGGCTTGCATTTTTCATCTTTCTTTTCTTTAATCTCTTTATTAGTATTTCCAGTTTTGATAAGCTGATTTAAAGGTATTTTAAAGATATGTATACATGGTTAAATTAAAAATCTAAATTTGAAAGTAGATCCTTATTATTTCACTAAGGCTTAAGCTTAAGCTTTACGTATAATTCCATTATTGTATTGCTGTTGTAACTGTCCAATGATTGCACAAAAATGTTACCCACTGTGCACATTGAAGTTTACTTTGTAGCTGAGAATATGGATCTTAAGCTGATAGAGACTGACTTGTTTTATACAAATTTATGATCAACTGCAGTATGTGGAATAAACAAAAAATCTTTCACAGCAAATTAAGAAATAAATCAATATGCCTCAAAGAGAGTGCTAACTTAATTTGCAATTATGCCAAGTAACAAAGAAAAAGAGAAAAATATTGACTTCCTCTGAAAATCTTCCCAAATACGACATTTCTTTGACATTTTCACATGTGCTGAAAAGTTACTCCTGAGGAATTCATTTCCATTGCTCTCACTTGGTGTCCAACAGTGACTGATATAAATATTTTATTAGGCAAACCTGCAGGTTTCTGAAGATTATATGTCTTATCAAGTTGACCCTTATAATTATGTTGTCTTCTGTAACTGTGGGATGTCTTTTAATTTTGCAGTCTTTTTGTAAATATTGAGCCGTAAAAAAATATACAATCACAAGCAAAAGCTGACTGTGAGTAAGAAAAGGTGTAAACAGATCTCTTCTTGCTCAGGAAGATT
This sequence comes from Eurystomus gularis, assembly GCA_013400335.1. Taxonomy (NCBI): domain Eukaryota; kingdom Metazoa; phylum Chordata; class Aves; order Coraciiformes; family Coraciidae; genus Eurystomus; species Eurystomus gularis. The sequence goes on from VZZY01014512.1 coordinate 15,102, forward strand.
CCCATTCTGCTTGTTGCTGCAGAGACAATGCCTTAATTATAAGTTATTAACTGCTCACAGTGCAGTGTGTCCTTAACTTGTTAAAAATCTGCTTTCCCAGACTGTTTTTATTAGTTTGTTTCTCTTTTAAAGTAATCACTGTGGATACTTTTTTTTTTTTTTTCCAGAAAAATGGGATTTAATGGAGAAAAGTTTCAGTTGCTCAGTTTTAGGCACAGTGAACTCAATGAAGGTTTGCAGTTCTGTCAAACTGAGGTGGGGGCTGGATGTAGAGAAAAAAACATTGATGAGTTTTTATTTGGTACAGGAATCTTTTACACAGTTTTATTGTGGAGATTAGCTTTCATTTACATCATTCTGTGGCCTTCTGTTGCCATTATGAAACCTTTACCTCCGTTATTCTCTGCCTCTGCTTTCTGTAATTATTTACTTAGGGAAGAATTTGACTGTTCTTCTACGGGCAGCAGAAGAAACCATGCAGACCTCCTATGAAAGAAGAGGCTGGGAGGCCCTCTGCAGATATATACATGCCTTTGTACCATCAATTTTAATGCCCTAATGTGTCCTAGTGCATCAGTTCATAAAGAAGGAGATAAGCCAAAATATTGGTCCAGTTACTTAATGCAGATGGAGGTTTAGGCCCACATTTGTCCCAAATAAATTTAGTACTCAGCTGACATGCCTTATTTAGGGCAATGTTCCTTCTTGAGCAGTGGAGCTAAGCATACAGTTCCAGAAAGCGATTCAGATCTTAAATGAACTGAATCATCCTCTTGAAGCAACTTTTTTCTTTCCATAGACTACAGGAGCAACTACAACCCTGATTAAGATACCTTAATTCAATGTCTACATTTAGTTGGGAGAGACCTTTGCCCATCTGTCAGTGGGTATTGTGTTGTGGCTGCCATGTTGTGGTGGGTCTTGTGCCAGGCAATGCAGGAGGAAGCAGAATATTTCCAGAGTGCTGCTACAGGCTGTCTCCCACTTGCTCAGAGTTCTCCGGCATGGCAGTATCTACTATTCCAGAAACAGCTACAAGGATAGAGGGCATCTATTTCTAAGTAATTTCTTTACTTGTTTTTAAATATAAAACCAGGGAAAAGTCTAATTGCATGACAGAGAAGATACAGCTTGAAATTAGTGATATGAGCTACAAAATTACTACAACTTCCCCTTTTTATGAAAGACATTTTAGAATTTTGAGAGGCTGTTTTGTAAGAATAATTACTGAAGAAACAACAATTGGTAAAAGATTAAAAAGTCTTGGATGGAAGGTAATGAAATATGGGCTCAAAAGAAAGGGAGGCTGCTGCTACATCTCTAGGTCTTTCTAGAGAAGAACTGATATGACTTTTGGATTCCTGCTTGGATAATCTGCAAGTAGTAAGGAGACTTGTGGCAGCAGAAATGGCTCCAGTTTCTAGGCAGACTAGGAAAGACTTGCACATGCAATGTTGCATGATGGTTGTACACTGAAAGAGAATCCCACTGGCTTCTGTGAACTCCAGAAGTGAACTGTCTTCATAAATGGTTGGGGCATTTCCTCATGTGCACTACTTTTAGTTGTGCAGTGCAATACATCCAGGGTAATAAAAAGTGGTGGGCTGCTTGGTTTTCTCTGTTTAGCAGCTCAGTGTCTTTGCTGTCTGATACAACTACTGAGTTGGTCTCTACACTCTAGTGCTCAGGTACTCCAAATCCTTGGAATCTGGGGACCCCTGTTCTTCTGTCCCTTCCAATACTTCTAGATACCCTGAAATCTACAAAAGGAAGTACTGAGATGAATGAGAAGTGGTTTTACTCTGCTTTTTTTTTTTTCAGCTCAAAATATCAGAAATACTGTTGGTTCCATGTGACCATAAAATTGTTCTTGCAATATGAAGCAGGGTGCATGCTTTTTATGCCTTGGGGTATAAGGGAATGTGAGGCAGCTAAGATAATCTTGGGGGATAGAACAGACCAACAGGAGCCAAATCTAGTGCAGTTTTATTGGCAGTAGTTTCTAGAGTAAATTATTCTTAGAACACATTCAGATTTGTCTTGGAGAAAATGTACCAAAATTGTTCAAAAAAAAAAAAAAAAAAAAAAGGCTACCTTGAGACCTAACAATTAAGCAGTGAAGAAAACTGGAGTTCTGGTTTTGAGTGGCCTCCTTGATCTTCTTTTATTTAATTGTAAGCATCCCTAAGGAGCTGTGTACTAGCTGTAATTTTTCATTTACTCCCACCCAGCAGCTTTTCTATTTTTACCTTGTGCAATTCCATATGATTCCCTCTGGACAGCCCCTCTACAATTAAATATCTTTGCTGGAGACGAGGGTTTCCAAATGTCAGTGTAGGTAAGTGCAGCACTGCCAGGAGAGCCAAAGGCAGCCTAAGAAGCCAAGAGATTCCCCTGCAACTCTATGGTGTGGCCAGAGTCAGGAGATACTGACACTATTGCCAGTAATGGTACCTCTGTACTTCTATGTTCTAACAAGATCTGTTCATTTCAGTACAGATTACATGAGCTACTGTAATTTAAATTCTACAGAGCTTTGCTTGCTAGTGGCAAGATGTGAGGTGATAAAACAGTATTTCTTAAATTTAGTGTTCCAAGAAGTATAGGTTATACACTTGAAACTGATTTTAAAACAATGAATATTGAAGTGATTCATTTCAAAAAAAGGTCTCTGAAAGTTCTTGAACAGAGAGAGCCGCCTGCCTGCGTACAATGCAGTGAGAGGGGTGGAAGCAGGGAGTGGGCACTGCTTGCCTTACTGACAAGGGGAACTCCTAGGAAATGGACGGATTAAGGCAGATAACAGAAAAGTGTACTTTTTTCTCTTGCATAGTAGTTTCTTGTAATACTCTGTAACACACAATGGAGAAAATCCTTACCAAAATGTATAATCTTATAAAGCAAACTAAATCTATTCTGTCAAAAAATGACCTAAGCAAATACCATGTTTTCACTGCTCTCATTTTGTGTACTGATGAAGACGGGGAATGTGTAGGCTGTATCCTAATGCTGCCCATGTCACAGTGAAAGGAGGCCCACTTTAAATAAGTGCTGAATCCAATTTTAGTCAACCCTATATATCTCAGTTGCAATTTATTTTTCTTTAAATATGCAGAATGAGACTCAGGGCTTTTCATTTCTTAAGAGAAGAACAACTGGAGCACTATGACACATTTATATACTGCTTAATTTCAGAAGCAAGGAAATTAGACAAATGGATACATTGAGCCCAGAATTTAGATCAGGGTTCAGCTTCTGAACTTAATGGAGTATATTAGCCTTTTCAACAATGTTTCCTTTTTGACGTAGTCTCTACAACCATTACACTCCCTTTCCATTGATGTTCTTCATCAAGTATCTGTTACAAGTTCTCCCTTAGCTGTGGGGGAGGGTGAAGCTAATTAGTTTGATGTTGATGATAACAAAACATATCCATTGCAACTTTTTTCTGTGTGTCTGTGAAAAGGTAGATTGATAACTTACCTTCCTCTCCTTGTGGGAAAATTCTCAAAAGGTAAATGTTAGCTGCAGAAATTCATAGCCCTCCACTGAGGCATGGTAAGGAGTATTAGAGAGTATTCTGTGTCATTTAAAAAGATTTATATGGTTACACAGAGCTAAAACTTGTGTATGCTGCAGCATATGAGGAATTTTTGCAACTTCTCCCCAAACTCCTAAAGATAGCCTTTTTCACACAGATTTTTTTTGGCTGTACAGAACCATTTCATTTTGATATTTGCCAAACCTGACTTTTACGAGACTGAAAAACTTTAAAAGTTACATGTTTTACTTCAAGTTCAATACAATACTTTCTCCAGGCTGATTTTTTTTCTTCCCTTAATTAAGCAAATATTTTTGTTCACATTTCCTATTTCAATTGCACAAGTTGAAACCAAATTTTTTAGGGTTTGTTGCTACCCAGCCAGTGAAGTAAGTGCTGAGGGATTACTATGCCATTATTCTTTTTCCACGCTGATATTTTCTTACTGTACATAAATGGCTTTCCACCAAATCTGCTGAGTATTTACAAAGAGTCTTGAACAGCTCTTAGTTTACCAGTTTTGTCCACAAAGACCTCAGGAAAGTCCATGAACAGGTAATTACCTTCACACAAAAGGGCAAACACCCTTAAGGGAGAGCAAACATCCACATCATCTAGTCTGGGTCCCTAATTAAGGTGGGATTTGGAATTGGTGCTTTTAGGACCCTAAATTCTCTTCCATGCTAGAAAGACCTAAGAGTTGTCAGAGGGTAATGAGAGCAGCCACAGGGACTGCCCGCAGTCTGACTGAGTGTCTCAGTTAAGAAAGCAGGTCCATATGCTGAAAGGTGAATAAAAGCTTACATGCATTGCTGATACGATGGCACATAGCTTATTATCCTGCAGCATCAAACAAACCTTTGTTGTCAGGAAGATATAGAGCACCCTTTACTAGACGTGTTTTGTCCTTGCAGTATACTGCAGTAAGGAAATCTAGATACACATACAGTAAAATATTTTCTCTTTGCAGTCTTTTATGAGTTGAAAAATAGAGAGTTTATAAAAACTCATTTGGTGTACAACAAAATCTATCTATTCCTCCAAGAAATTTCTGTTTCTTCATCAGCTGTTCTTTCATAAGAGTTTCTCCTATTGGCTAATGTTTGCAAAGTGCTTTGAAGATGAAAACATTAAGTGCCTGCTGCTATTACTACTATCATAGAGGATACTGTAGGTATGCAGAAAGGAAGTATTCATGGAACATAGTTATTTCACATACTCACACTGAAATAACCCGGGCCGTGTTCATCCCTGGCATAAATTCAATGAGGCCAGTAGAAATCTGTCAGGGTTTAACTGAATCCTTTTTGTTTTTATCTGTAGCACAATTTACATCAAATCAACTTAAGGTCACACTAGGACCTATTTCCATAAAGAAAATGTTTGTCTGCAAAACCACTGAAACACCCTGAGAGTCAGTTTTCAATGTCATCCAAGTCCCCCCAAGTGCTTTCATCATTCAAAAGCTTACCATTAAAGAAAACCTCCTTTATTTTCAATCTGTTGCATTGGAGGAAATGTTTGAAAGCTGTCATCTCCCATGGAAAGGCACTACAACATTGACTTTCAAAGAGCATGAGTCATTTTTAAAAGTGGGCCTTAGAGCTGTAAGTTACTCAACTACTCTTGAAGATTGTGTCCTTCCCAGTAATATGAAATAGCTGTGTACCTTTGGATATCATAATGAAAGCCTTATACAGCACTACCCGGTAGTTTACTTGAAGGGTGAATAAAATGATGAAATAAGAGACTAGGGAAAGCAGTAGGGAAGGCTGGAGGAGCAGAAAAAATATCTATTTTTATATAGATTTCACCACTTGACATAGAATCATGGAACAATTTAAGTTGGAAGTCATCTGGTTCAACCCCATTTCTGTCAGAGCAGGGCAGACAGAATATAATTCATTCCTTTTAAAATTAAAGTTATATTCTAAAGCTCTAAGAAGATTAATTCTGCAAAACTAGCTGCATTTCTCATCCCCCACTCCAAGACCAGCTCCCACCCTCTCAGGTCTTAAGAAAAGACACAGGTAAAATATCTTGGTTATGACTGTGAAGATCACTTGTGGTTACTTTGTACTGAGAGGAGATTCTGTGCTGCAGGATGCTGCTGCACCTCACTAGTACATTGGAAGTTTCTTTTCTAGTAAGATTGTAACGAAAATCCCACTTGAGTGTGAGGCAGACACAGTGCTTAAAATGAGTCAAAACTTTGAAAATCTTCTCAGCTTTAGGAAGGGTAGGGAATTAATTTATGACTCAATGACACTAGCAATTCCAGTTACTCATAAGCCAACGGTAAGAGAAACTCTACATCCATTTCCCTGTGTTAATCCTGTTTAACAAAGCCTTCCAAGCACAGTAACAGCTAGCCTAAAAACCTAGTTGTGGACTGCTTAAGTTGTACTTTTCTTGGCTGGAAGTGCTTAAAAGTGGGTACCAGCCTCATCCATCGTGTGACACATAGAGGTACTTATGCTTATTCTACAGACCGGAATCTTTCTCACATTTACAGCAAAGCTATTGTGAGTTTTCCCAGCTGTTTAGTCAAAGTTAAGTTTTGCCACCTTGAGAATGATACTCCACCTTTCCCTGTGCAGGAACAGACATGCCAAGATCCCTATAACTGCAGCATAAGTAATCCAGTAGTGGTAGCATTAAGGAGATAAACACACACCCACTGATTGCCAGAATTAATATAGTGCTGAAGTTTTTGTCTGGCACCATGCCAGAGAACACGGAAATAATGACATACATTTGAAACAAAACCTTTTAAAGTGGTTAAACTCAAAGAAGAATTAGAATCTTCGACACACATGACCTGGAGGCATCTAAACAAGTTTCCAGAGTGTTTGCTAAAGCAAAAAATTGTATGCAGAATGTGTGCAAAATTTGGAGGCAACGGGGTTAAAGGGATGCAGTCTAATTCTGAAAAGAATTGGCCCATTTAAAACAATAGCTTTACAGTTACTGAATTCATGGTAATTAAATCACAGGGTTGCTTCCTTAGGCTTTAAGGATTGGCAATGGAGTTCTTGTAATCCTCTCCTGATCTTCTCAGGGCATCAGGACTGTGGTTTATTGACATGTAATTAGATCAGGATGTCACTACATCAATGTCAGTGCAAACATCACTAAGTAAGTAGCTGATCCTTACAAGATCAGCAACCTAATCTCCTCGGGGATGCCAACAGGCTTTGTTAGCATTTAGGCTTAGGATTGTATCTGTTCTTTTAATGCCAGTCTCCCAACAACTGTGGGAGCTTTGACATCCCAAGTCAACCAGCATCTGAAGTTAAGCTAGTTGTATTGATGTTCTGGCAATCGCAATATCTTGTCTGCTAATAGATTTTATTGATTACAAAACAAACAAATAATGAAATCTTGCTGGCAGCACTTTTTGTGGGGCAAGAACGGGACAGGGTTGGACTTCCTGGTTTATTTTTTAAAACTGACTGTGAGTCATCTACTGCATAGGTAACTGAAATTACTAGCTTTTAAAGACACTTGTATAGTAGCTGATTTCTTATAGGCCTTATTCATGGCTTTAAAACTCTGCAATTGTGGTTGAAAGAAATCTTATAAAATAATATGTTAAAAAATTAATCATAAATTGTATTTAAATTGCCAGCAATACAATCAAAGGAAACTGTTTCATGAGGTGGAGGTTTGAAATAAAAGTTCCACTTCTAAAAACATTTTAAGTGAAGAAAAATGCATAAAACTGTTTATTTTGAGAGAACAAAAAAAAGATATCTTAATTGGGATCACTTCAGCTCATCTGATTTGTCCACAAATATCATTCTATAGTCAAAAGACTGTCAGCCTTTCTTAGATCAAGGATCTCATAACAGTTTTCAGTGGGCCCATATACAGTTAAATGTCTGTGGTAATAGTCTGCCTATTTGTAGTGTAGCTTTCAGATGCACTTCAGAAACAGAGTGTAGACCACTGGGCTTCATGAGCACAGTTTGAAAACCACAGGTTGTTTTTCTTATTTGAACAAAACTTTCATTTATTTGAATGGAAATTAGGAAGTCAAGTTTTTACCATCGGTTTTTGTAAAAGATTACAATGTAGCTGTGAAGCAAAGGGGTAAAGGAGTTGATGCTGAGATTTAAAACCCTGCCTATACTGAATCATGAACATAACTCCTGTTAACTACCATGGGTATATTGTCAGGTGTATGGGACTATTTTCTGGAGGGGGGAGATGTGTCATGCCAAACTCTGTAATTGTGTGAATTCACCACCCTAAATATGTGTAGGTGTTTAGACAAAATTATGTAAAATGAGGAAGAGCATAAGCATCTAAAGAACAGCAATTACAAAAATCAGTGTGTTGAACGGTATCCATTTTAGGTAGCCAACAGGAAATATGATTTGATTTTAGGTGCATACCAGGAAGTTTAACAAAGAGATACTTCCAAAGCTTTAGGAATATTTAACGTTTATAAATAACCCAGGAAGATACCAGCAGAATTTGGAACCTAAACTGTTTTTAGCACTTGCCCCTGGACTTATTTGTTGCATCTGAGCACCCGGTAGTTTGTGAGCAATGAATATGAGTGGGCCCTGTTATGTCATTTCTCTAACCTAGTGTGCACCTTTAAAAAGAGGAAAAAAAAAAAAAAAAAGAAAAGAAAAGAAAAAAACCCCAAACCTTGAAAGCTTTTGTGTAAGGCTGTATGCCCCTGTGGGGAACCACAGCGCTGAGAATCACCAGTCTACTGCTATTATGCCTGCAGGGTTGAAGCTGGACAGCTGCTCTTTGTGTCCTTTGTGCTCAAGGGCTTGGACTCACAGTTTTTCATGGGTTTGTTTACTCTGACCTGCATATCAGGAAAACTTAGAGAAAGGAAGTTACCTAGAATAAATGCAGAGGATGTGCATGGTAGGATGTGCATAGAATTAATTTTACTGATGACTCCAATCAAAATGACTTGAGAATTTCATGCATAAGTCTATTTTTAAATTCTTTTCCCTGAGGGTGAAAAGGTTTAACAGATTAGAAAAAAATATTTCCCACTCTTGAAAACTAGACATCTGAATTAAAATTGATATTGATTTGTTTTAAGCTAACAAAGCTGTTATGTGTTTAAAAGCTACTATCACTGGAAATCAGGAAAAAAAAAATGAAGCCTGAAAAAAAAGTTAGAAATAATTGCTTTTTTCCTGCCTTTGGTCTCAGTCATATTCAATCTTTCTTGCAAGCAGGCATGTAGGGAAGTTGTGAATGGTCTTCTTGGAAGGTGAAAAGTTGATACTTGGTAACACCTGTGAGAATATACTGTAATGTAGAAAGCTGAGGCCTTCTTTAACCTCCTAAAAGAGGTAACACCAGTAACCACATTAAAAACCAGATTGGTAGACAAAGGAAACCTATTTCAGACATGCAAAGGTCATATCTTTCAAGCATGACTTTTACATTTTATCGAAGTTTAGAAATTATTTATTGACATGATGCAAATACACTGTTTAACATCTGTTTAGTGCATGTTTAAAAAACAGTTTCCTTTTGCAGGTGACACTCAAGTTTAATGGGGTCTTTCAGAGAGAGAGCTTATTGTATTGGAGGTTAGGTAGAGGTTTGGGTCATTTGGTGGAACAAAGCAAAGGTTTTCATGGTTTCCACAGCTGCTAATCCTTTAAACATTACTTCAGAAAAAAAAAAGTTCATTAAAAAATGTCCACTTTTTCTGCTTTAGAAATGAGCACAATACTGCAGACATATCAGTCCTTTTTCTATTTGTCTAAGTAAACCAGCTTATGTGAATAAGGGAAACTGAACAAGGCCTCTTCCAAAAACACTCCACCAGTCAAAGCTGGAAAGGTCAAATTGTTTGAAAATGACTAATGATTAGTTTATAGTTCCTTTAATACACAGGTTCCATAACAATGGAATTAATCTTTAGAGGAAAAACATTAGAAGGTAGTTACTCCCAAGGGAGACGTGCTGGGGTTTTGTACTAATAGTTATGATGAGCACTCATCAGGACAGACAGCAAAACCCCAGGACGTCTCATTGTTTAATCAGTTCGGGTAATATCAAGTTGATTAATCAGCTGCACTTCCTTCTGACAGAAGCTGCTCATGTTTGCAGCAGTGGTAGTGCTGCTCCTCACCCTGCACATCACTGATCGCAATGAACTCTCAGGAGCCCCAGTCTCCAATGCTAGGCAGAAAGAGCAAGGTTTCATTAAGCTTCTCCTATATTTTCCTTATTTTGTAGGTTTTGGGGATTTGGTTTTGTTTTGTTTTAGAGTTTATTTCTTTTGAACAGCAAAATGCTTTGAAGTGAAATCTTTTTGTCCATGTATTGTGACTAATGTTAGCATCTGGAAGGTGGGTTGGGTGATTTAGTGGCCAGACCTTCCCCTTGACTTCCTTGAGGACAGTATTTCACTGTTTAAGTGAAGTCTGTCTTAATTTCTCTGATACAGATTTTTTTTGAACACTGCTATAGGAGGCAAAATTAAGAAAGACATGCCAGCCTTCTGCATTTCCCAGCCACGGCACACCCCATTCCTGCTGAGCCAACACAGGGCCATTTGGGTGCATATCAAACCAAGGGTCTGTACTTCTTTCACTCATGGACGGTAATCACAGCAGACTTCCATCTCCCAACTGAAGTTCAAGGGCTAAACTCCATGCAAGGGAAAGGGGTTCTATTAAATGTATTTTTTAAGCATTACAATGGTTGTGCTTCAGTCATAAAGAAAAGTGGTTACACATGAGTATCATTTGAAGTCCACTGTCCTGGTTTTGGCTGGAATAGAATTAATTTTCTTCCCAGTAGCTGGTACAGTGCTGTGTTTTGGATTTAGTGTGAGAATAATGTTGGCAACATACTGATGTTTTAGTGGTTTCTAAGTAGTGCTTATCCTAAGTCAAGGATTTTTCAGTTTCCCATGCTCTGCCAGCAAGCAGGTATGTAAGAACCTGGGAGGGAGTGTGGCCAGGACAGCTGACCCAAACTAGCCAAAGGGATATTCCATACCATAGAATGTCATGCTCAGTACATAAACTGGGGGTAATTGGCTGGGAGGGGGTCAATCGCAGCTCAAGCATCAGTCAGTGGGTGGGGAGAACTTGTGCATCACTTATCTTTTCTTGGGTTTTATTTCTCTCTCTTTTTGTAATATTCCTTTTCATTACTATTATTATTATTATGTTTTATTATTATAGTAATTGATTAGTTATTGAAGTTATCTCAACCCAAAACCCAAAAGTTTTGCTTTTTTTTTTGATTCTCCACCCCACCTCGCTGGGAGGGGGTAGGAGTGAGTGAGTGGCTGACTGGTGTTTGGTTGTTGGCTGGTGTTAAACAATGACATCCATAGAGTTTATGAATGCGTGAAATAGAGATGGAACATGGTGGTGGGCTGTGACAAATTCCTAAGTGGTACAACCATCCATAAGTCAAATTCCTGAGCTTAATACAATGCAATGTGCCTGAAACTGTCAGGTAAATAATTCAATTTTTAATTTTTCCATTTTTAATTCCATTTTAATTTTTTTAAAGTGAGCTAAATTTAATAAAATGCCAGAAGATATGCTGTTGTTACATATAGCTGGAGTGTTGCAGTGGATCAAAACAGCACCTCTTTAAGTGAAAACTATTTAAAATTATTTTATCAATTTTGATTTACACTATTTGTTCTGAGGGCATGTAAATGCTCATTTATCCATTTTGCAAACAGGAAAGAAAATTATTAAATAGCAATAATGATCAGTGAGATTCTATACAGCCATTTACTATTACTACCCAGTAATGCACTCTAATGTCTAAAGTGTCCTCTGGTGACAGCTTCGAAGCAGATCACTGGTGCTTGCTAGCATTAAAGTGCTTCCTTTTAAAAATAATTTATTGTACATTTTACATGGCTATACTAGGACTTCATGCTTTCTTTTTTGCTGTGTATCAGGTGAAGGGTTTAATGAGGGGGCAAATGAGCAATGTAAGTACTGCCAGAATTTAGACATTTGGCTTTGGAGTTCTTTGAAAGGGAGAATTTGAGAAATATGCAAACTATAAATAGAACTTTGTGTAGTCTAGAGAAAAAGAAGCTTATATTATTGGATGTCATTGTCTTCTGTCCTCTCCATTTGCCTGTCTCTATATGTCTTCTTTTGTCTAATTGCACAATAATCATAAAGCGATAATGTTTGCAACTTGCAATTCTTATGAAATTGTGACTAAAAGAACAAATGCATGTGCATTAGTATGTGCTATTATCCCATTAGGGATGGGAAGAGAAATATACCTTTGAATTTCAAAGACCTTCAACATCAATGCATTAAATTGGAATCAGTCATTTAATGGACAGAGATGGGAGAAGAAAGGATACCTCTTTTTTATGTGTTCTCCTCCTTTTCTTTCTTTAAAAATTACTGAAATAGAGTACTGTGAGAAAAGTCAAGTCATCAGTGAGCATTTAAGAATATCTCCAGGCAAAATTTGACTTCATCAGTTGCTGCAGAGGTGGAATTTCCATACACTTTGGGTTCTGACTCCTTGTTAAATTTCTGAGATAATTAACTAGAGCTAGCTACTTCAAATCCTGACAGACATGAAGACCATTTAATCCCTCTGAGAAAAAAAAATTAAATTATTTGCTTGGTGTGATTGTTTCAAATTATCAGTAAATACTGAAGCCACAGGAGGCAGAACTTAGGGGTAGAAGAAGGTGTTTCACTTTTCCCAGAGTTACTTTGAGCCAATTTTCTTGTTTTGCTCTTTTTTACCAATTGATGTTGCAGTCTGATGGTTGGTTGCTATCTTCTGTCAGATTTTCATAGACAGGACTTGACTGTGCAGTCATTTGTGCATGAATGCAGATCCTGTGTGGACAAGAACATGCACTGAAACCAAGCAGGCCTTCCCATTCCATGAGACCTTCACTTTGTCTCCAGAGCTATGGATACAATTGCAGAACTGGGACTTCTGCTTACCAAATGCTCTGAAATCTTGTAGATAATATGCATGTGGGAAGTACCTATGAAACAGAGGGATTAAAAGAAACTGAGGCTTACACACAAATTACACCTGTGTTGACATCCAGTCTGATTCACCCCTTTCTGGTCAAAAAAGCAAAAAAGGTAACATCGGATTTCCAGTTTAATCTAACCAAAGACATTTAAACTGGATATTTTACTTCAGATACATCTACTATAATTCTACACTTCATTTGGTATTGAGAAACAAGCACTACGTCCTGTTGTATGCATATTTTATGAACTGGTAGGGAATTACTATGTATTATTCAATTCTTTTTTAAATCGACCTTTAGCATTATTTTTTCTTTCCATTCAGAATGAGGGGAGGTCCTACACATAAAGCTTGCCCCATGGAGTCATAGTGTGAGTAAATCAAGAGGAATGCAAAAAAAAAAGTGATGATACAGAGAGTTATTATTTATATTAATATATTTATATATATTATTATATTTATATTCCATATACAATATGAGCATCCCCTGCAAAAGGAAAATAAAAGAAAATGCTACCAATTGAGCTGTACAAATCTTGAACAGCTGATTCTTTACAAGTTCTCCCTGTGCTTTAGAGGGAATCATAGAACAGCCTAGACTGGAAAAGACCTTTTGGATCATTGAATCCAATCATTAACCTAACACTGACAAGTCCTCAACTAAACCACATCCCTAAGCACTATGTCTATACCTCTTGTAAATACCTGCAGGGATGGGGACTCCACCACTGCCCTGGCAACCCGTTCCAATGCCTGATAACCCTTTCAGTAAAGAAAACCCTTCCTAATATCCAATCTAAACTTCCCTCAGTGCAACTTGTGGCCGTTTCCTCTTGTCATATCACTTGTTACTTGGCTGAACAGACCGACTCCCACCTCTCTGCAACCTCCTTCCAGGTAGTTGTAGAGATTGATAAGGTCTCCCCTGAGCTTCCTTTTCTCCAAGGAAGGAGAAAGCTGCTCTCTAAGCCACTCCTCATAAGACTTGTGCTCTAGACCCTTCACCAGCTTTCTTGCCCTTCTTTGGACATGCCTCAATGTCCTTCTTGTGGTGAGGGGCCCAAAACTGAACACAGTACTCAAGATGTGGTCTCACTAGCACCAAGTAAAGGGGTAAAATCACTTCCCTGATCCTGCTGGCCACACAATTCCTGATACAGGCCAGGATGCCTATGTCAGGTCCCTATAGAGATATGCTATTAACATTTTTACTTCCCTTCTGTGCATGAAGAGGTACCTGAATAACCCCAGAACCATGCTACAAGGACCATCCAGGTCAATGGATGCCTTTGCACTGGCTTCAGTAGGCTTTTAGTTGGACCACACTAGAAGAGTTGTGGTGCTTCCAGTGTTCAAGGGGTCAACAGTTTTTCAGAAATGCATTTCCATTAAAAACTTCATTTTTGAAGAGTCATTAGTCATATGGTTTTGCTCGGATGGAGCTATGACTTGCTATCTGTAGTCGTAATATAGATGCAATTTTATAGTGTATTTTTAGGTAGGTTTCTGGGAACTGAGCAGACATACAGCAATACAAAAGGGAGTCAAGTAATGTACATTTGAAAGCCAACAAATGAGTATGTTAAGTAGTCACTTTGTCTTAATATTTAATAATAAACCCTATGTTCTATAGAACCCTTTTAGGACATTGAGCATATATGTGGTTAATTCTGGTGTTTTCAAACTTTCAAACTGAATTTTTCAATTCCTAGGCTGAACTCAGATTTTTGGGGATTTATTGATAAAAATTTGAAGACTTTCCTGATATGTTATCTGAAGTAAGGGAAAGAAAATGTAGATTACATATACTGAATATGCACTGGAAAGACTAACTATGCACATCCAGTATCATGGGGGTAAAAATGGAAACAGCTGCACAAAGTTGCCTATTTCTTACATCTAAACCACTTCCATTACAGTGTACAGGCATGTTTCTAATTTTACTTCCTAATAATGCAAACCCAGAATAAGGTCAATCAGAAATTTTACACAGAAATAATAGTTCTTAAGAAACACTAACTTCTTTTCCAAGAGTTAGAGGCTAGAAACAAAATTCTGCAAACATGAAATAGGTTTTTTTTGTGACTTGAAGTATTTTACACCATCAGTGGAAGTGTGAGTTAAATTTTAAACTCTTATTTGCATCCAGTAGTATGTTCTTATCCTTTTTAAAAAAAAACACCCCAAACCTAAGCTGAGATAGTCATACAATAACTCTAGATGGGAGCTTTACTGAAGAAAACAATACTAAACATCACAAGACTCAGAAAGAAATAATGAAAGTGGCCAGCATTGCAATTTACATGAGAGATCATATGTCTCATTGAAGGACATGGATTACACAAGCTTCTATAAATATCATTTCCTTTCCTAACACTTTCTGTTGCCGCTGTTGTCAGGTTTTGTTTTTTAGATATTCTCCTGCTTTAGATATTCTGCCTTTGAAGCACAGGGTGGAGAATTGTCCTCATGCAAGTCACACATGGCTGCAGTGATCCCATATTTGAGACTTAGGGAAGCTACGTACCTGAAGTGCAAAACTGGGATAGCTCTTCTACCTTGCTGGAAAGAACTAAGTAATCAGTGTAACATGGAAGGAAAAGGGACAGCTCTGTCTTTTCTTTCTTTGCTTCATCTTTTTATACTTCTTCTGTCAAGCTACCCACTAGATGTACTGCTTTCCATATTCACTAATAGCTAACCCTAGAAGATCCCTGGCATATCACTGTTAACCATGACAGACAATAGGCAGGTTTAGAGCAAAAAAGCATGAACAGGTCTGTAGAGCTACATCCAGACCAGGAAATGAGCCATGCTGGGACAGCCTTCTGGCACTGAGGCCAAGAGTCACAGAGCCACCCATGTCTGTGGTGTTAGGTCCAAGTCAGGGTAGCCATGTGCAAACCAGCACCTGGAACTGGTGCAGGCCTCAAGCCGCTATTGGGAACAGACCCCAGGCATGACTGAGAGCAGACCAGGTGGAAAGCATGGGCCAATGCCATGCCAGAAACCTGTCACACCACCTAGCAGTGCAGAAAGTCAAGCTTGACTGCTTATTCACCAGTATGGAGGCAGCCCACATCATCAGCCTGGCTAATTGCTTGTCAGTCCCAACACAATGTAGGCACATCTTCTTGTTGCTTCTCTCAGACCACCTAACAGATAGGCAGAAATTAAAAATTATAAGAGAAGGGGCGTGCATCTTCTCTGCCCCTGAAGACAACATGCTGCAAGTCTCCTGCCCAGGCCTAGAGAGGACACTGAATATCTCAGCTGTCCCTAATGCCTAGCTACCAGGTTTGCTTTTAAAGCATTTGCTTTATTTCATTAATTGTGCACATACTTAATATATATGCTTTGATTTGAGGAATGGATTTAATTATAGGGAATGGGAACTCTGCATTCCTTTTAGGCAGAGGAATGTTTGATAGGCTGGATATGTCAAGCCAGAGAAGTGTGCATTTACCGTAGGGGGTTATTGATTCTCCTGGGGTACTTCTGCTTGATGATAGTGCCTTTAAAAGATGAAAATGCTTTGGATTTAGACGGGACATAAGCCAGGAAAAAAGATTTATGCAAGACATATTTGGAGAAGCAAAAATGCAAGGTAAGTAATTTTCTTCTACAGTGCATGTGCCATGGAGTGGAAGCAAGCCAGTTCACCTCGCATGTGTGTGTTTCTGCCAGAGAAGGGATGATGGCGTGTTACCCTAGTTTGGACAGAAAGAGGAATCCTTACAACATAGCATGGCGAGTGAGTCAGTAACACATAGTGTTTTGGATGAATCTTGATCATGTCTTCATTTGAGTATGTTGATTTCAAATGTTTCGTGAACTCCAGCAAAGGTTAGCCCCTTTCTGTGAGCATACCCTTGCAAAGTAAGGTGAGGGACTGGTAGAGAATGTAAATGAATGGGGAAATAATTTTCTTTATAAGAAATAAAGATTGATTTTAGCAGAAGTGGTGGAAATGTGTGTATGGCTATGCTCATGTACAAATGTGCATATACCTGTATGCATATCTGTATGTATATAGGTGTATGTAAATGTCAGTGCATATATAAGTATAGATGGAGAGAGAGAGATGAGTGTACATGTTAGTGCATGTATGTGTGTATCTGTGTGCTTCTTGGATCATTCAAGAAGGGAAATGACATGATGTGGTTTAGGTGTTCAACTATGTAGCTCAACTGGATAAATGTCCAAAGAAGTGTTGGTAAAACTATCCTACAACCACCAATAATCATAAAATGCTAATTAACAAAGAATCTAATTTACACATATTAAAGCTGAATAAATAATGCACTGGCTTTTTTCATGACAAACAGCAAAAGGTTTGTAAAGTTGCAAATTTGCAATGAATTCTATTTATGGGTTTTACCAAACCATATGGAAACAAAAAGATAGGCTTAACCAATCAGCTCAGGAGCAGATCCTGAAATGAATGTTTCTATACCCAAAAGCATCGCCAGGGATGATTCTGTCAAAAAGCATAGATGATTCAGCCACAACCCAGAGAAACATAACCAAATTTTACTGAAGTAATTATTAACTATTGGCCCTTGACATGTCAGCACCCTAACTTCATAAATTTTCCTCAATTATAAGATTATCTTTGGATCAAGGCTTTTTCTAAGATCTTCAGGATTTGTGACAAAAAAATGCCTACATTTGCCATCCAGTCTGACAAAACTGCAAAGAAAATTTCAAGCCCGAATACTAATTTCATATCTAATTTCATAAATTATACAATATTTAGGACAATAATTGTGATAATTCATCTCAACGCTAACTTTGGAACTCTCCATATTAGTGACATTATTTAGAACATTCACTCTGAAAAATATACACTTATTCCAAGCAAATATACCACATTTTCTACCTTATACACAGTGCACCACCACTTAAAATAACCTGTGGAAGAGATAGCTTTACTGAAAAAGTTTTCTCCTTGATGTTCAAAACTGCATCAGTTTGTGCTTGGTATATATGAGGGAGATTAAGCCATAATTTTCGTTTTATTGAATAATTTTACTGCTTTCTGGATCCTGGACTTTCAGAAATAGTTTTTCATTGTCCCTCTGTGGTAGAATAATGAAGGAGATGCCATACCTTTAGACTAGATTCTGTAAAACTGCAGAGAAAGTCCTTCTTTTTGCATTTTGGGGGTAAAAATAATAAAGAAACCATATTTTGTGGGTGGAAATGTTACACTTGCCTCTCTAGTTGTTTTCAGGACTCATGGCAGGAATAGACTTTAAGCCTGTCTAACAATCATGACTGTGCAGCTCAGTGTTTCACAGGGAATTTTTTTTCCTTTTACATTTTCTGGATTTTCAGTATTAATTTTCTCTAGTATACTTGTATGGCTTCTTCCCCTTACAGACAGGTGCATATTAGACTTTTGGCTGCTGAAAAGGTTTTGCTTTTCATGTGGAATGGTAGAGACAGACAAATACACAGTAGCTTTCCAAGTTGCCTTATTTTACACCGGAGTTCAACATTAGTCAGCAGTTAGTGTCATTAGAAGTGATTGGCTGAGGTAGTGCTATCACTCTGCCTCAGGAAAAAAAAAAGAACAGGAGAAAAAAAACAGAAAAAGAACTCCTTTATTTTGTCAATAACAAGCCATTCTTGGCCTTCTTGAAAGAGAAACTACAGTTTCAAATAGCTGGAAATTGAAGTGCCATTTCAGTGAAGGCTGTAAAGGCTGGTGTAAGTAGACAACTTCATTTTGTAGACCTGTCACTCAGATTGCTTCCATCAAGAGTAAACTCACTCTAACGAAACACCTGCTAACACAGCAGTATTTTAACTACAAACTTAATACAGTGAGGCATCTCCCTTAGTCCTGAGGCAGGGGTGCTGCAGCATGCCATATTGTTCTGGAGAAGGTCAGTCGCTTGTGTCTATCTTCCTCTCACTCAAAGTTAGTGTGGGGAGCTAATGATAGGAACATCTTTGTCCCAGGCCTCATGAGTGCCCATGCAGAAAAAAGTTCACATTGAGAAGATGACTCTGATTGTCATTGGGCTGAAGGCTTTCTTCTCCGCTGACTATAGAGGGAGACAAGCTTTGCAAGCTCCTGTCTCAGCTCTTCAGCTAGGTATCTAAGGCTAGGTTGGATTTATCAGAAGGCAACTAAACCTTTTGTACTTTAGCTGATTCCTACAGTAATTTTTCTGTCAATGTAACCCAGCACTGGTATTGCACTGAAGTCATATTGTAGAAAAGCAGTTAAAACATCTTTCTACCTCTCAAGTCCTCAGCAGAGCACATCTTGGATCATGGAAGTTTATCTCCCTGGTGCTGGACTATTCAGTGGACTATGCCCACTGAATTGTACAGCAACACCAGAAGGCAAAACATATTGAACTTGGCAAAGTGCCAATAATATAACATTGGGTTGAGAATTACAGTGTGCTGTACAGAACTGATCTGCACATCTTTAAGTAAAAGTATGGTGTAGTTATGCTGACTGACATCCATTTTATCCTATGTCTGTGAAGATCGAAAACTGCATTCCTTCCTTCCTTTACTGAAATAACCCCTTATCCCAAATTGGCCTCTTCTGAATTCAAAGGTTTCTATACAAGCATCATAAGCAGCCAGGTAAAGCAGCAGGTATTACCCTCCTGTTCAAAAGTATCTCATTAGATTCCCTGAAAAAAAAAGTGGTCTATGAATTTGCCTTAAGCAAAGAAAAAGTGTGAAATAAGGAAAAAAAAAATAAAAAAAGGATGATACAAGGATTTAAACTTCATTTCTGGCAGGAACTAAGGACACTGAAAAGGCATACTAGGAACACATCTTCATAGCCCAAAAGCCAGCTATATGTGAGGACTGCTGTATTTCCCTATACAGGCATGACAGGTACCACATAACTACAACAGAGCTGCTAAATTACAAGAATGATCGTGCAATTCCAGGGACCCTGAACCCTGGAGCAGTTATTTTTATTCTACTGTATAAACATCCAGCCTCTGCAAATAGTTTACGTTTGGCCATGATAGAAAAAAGTTTTGGTTTTGCATAAGATTTCTACAGCTCTTATTTAGCAAAATGCTTAATTTTAAGACACCTAAGTCTCTATGAAATAATAAAAATCCCATATGTATAAAATTGTTTTTCTATCTAGTTTTTTCTATTATTTTTATCATTGTTTTTGAGAGTAAAATAATGAAAGTAAAGTAAATAACGACTGCATCCTCAAAAAAAAAAGAAAAAGAAAAAGAAAAAGAGAAAGAAAAAGAAAAAGGAAGCTCATTTTAAAACAGTGTTCTTTACCCTGTTAACTGAACACAGAATTGGGCCCTTATTGTAACATCACCCTTCTAGGGCTATAGGGTACAGATACAGAAAACATACTAGAGCTTATTTTGCAGTATGAGAAATGCAATGGATTTCTCACCTGAAATAGAAGCAGATGAAATGTTTAAGTTACTTTCTTTCTTTTTCTCTGAACTGATAAAAGAAAAAGCTCACATGAGGTATTACATCTTTTACTGACAAATATAAAATATATTGTTGCATCTATAAAATCAAATCTCCAAAGAAATTGTCTGAGTCTCTGCTTGCAGAGACCCATAAATAGCAACCTGAATGGCAAGTTGGTAATAAACCTGACCAGACTGGCCAAAATTCTGCTGGCCCAATTCAATCCGATTTCTAGCCCTCTCTGTTTACCTAAAATTGTATTTAACATTTGAATGAACAGCTCCCTCCCAACTCTCTGCTAACTCTTTCTCCATTGTTCTCAAGGGTCACAACTAATAATAATTACTTCTGAAGATGAAGGTTTTCCTGTGATGAGTTAAACCTAAAAACAAACCCCAAAGAGTAGTACAATCCCCTTAGGACAGCATTATTCAGTTTTAAATTGCTCCCACTAGAAGACTTAGAATTTTACACATATCCAGAATTGCTTTTATAATAAAAAATAAATGTTCTATAAGTGACAGTACCATGGGAATATCAACAGCACTGACATAAGTCTAGTCAATTCTGCGAGAGAAGCAAGCATTCCTTGAGCTCCTCTTTCTTCCTTTTACTTTTCACATAGCTTCCTGAGTCACCACCAGTTCTCAGCTTGGCTTTATTTTTCAACACCCATTGTTTGATAGATGTTATTTTAATTGCATTCAGCTTCTTTAAATCTTTGTTCATTTGGAATATGAGTTCACCTCTCCTGATGTGCCACTGCCCTATATAACTGCACTTAATGCTGAGTATTCTCAAAGTCTGTACTCACTCAGACCTGTATGCTTTCAAAATGACATTTCCATTTTTTGTTTTAACATTTATGACCTGTTCTATTTTTCTGTCAATATTCAATGCATCCATGAGGTGTTCCTTTGCTAATCACAAATTAAGTATCACAAAAAAGGTGACATTCTTTCCTAAAAAAGGTATTGTTGCCCAAAGGACACGGAGAACACATTATTATTTGCTATTATGCAAAATGAAGAAATGATACTATAGAACAAAGCAAATGGGGGCAATACGTTGTAGGTGAGAAACATGGGTTATAAACGACTAAAAAGCACCTTCTCGTGCCTTGAAGAGGCTGTATTTTATTTATGTGTGTGGTATGTGCACTATCAAAATTGCAGCTCTTGATGCAACTATGGCATGTCTATTGGTACCTATCCTCTTAGGTTAAACTGCAGACAAAACCTGTAGAGGCTAAAATCAATACCTTGGTAATCTTGTCCAAATCACTTCTGTTGCCGTTTTTAAACAAAGAGAAATGTAAAAATACGAGCAAAACCTTAAATAGCAAAAAGGCATAGAAAGAAGCAGAGAAGGAACAAATCAGGTACATTTGTTTATTTTCAAACACCTTCTTCTTTAGCCAGGCAAACGTGAACAGAAATATTCTTTAATCTCCAGGTAAAAATCTAGCTTTTTAAAAATATCATAGGTACATGTGGGAAAAATACGCTTAAGGCTGGTACATGGAGGAAAGTAGTGTAAAGCGTTCTCCTGGACAAAGCAGGTGGCGCAGCGTTTTAAGAGATTTTAAAGACTGTACCTATTGTAATATGAAAGTTGGCTTCGAGTTATTTACAGAAGCCTCCTCAGATTTAGAAGTGGAAAATTAACTGTAGATTTTATATTTGCTACAGCTAAAGTTACAATTCTCGCTGCTTTATCTGCTGCCAGGAGTGCTGACTGTGCAGGTTTGTACGTTGCAAAGGCACACTCACTCAGAAACACGCGGGGCACTTTGCTTGTTCCCTTTCTTTAATTTCTTTACTTTGTGCTGTTGAGAGGGTTAGAGCAGATTTTTGGTTCACATAAAAGTGTACAGTGTTAACTAGGTGACATATGGGTGGATGAAACATTACTGATTGTCCACTGCAGCCAGGGAGGCCGAGTTTCCATAGAGATAAGAAGGAAAAGTGCTCCATGCAGCCTAATTGGTATGCATCTCCAGATCAGGTTCATTGTGCTTTTGCTAATGACAGGGTTGTCTCAGTAATAAGGATGGTGCACTGGAGAAATTTGCTGCCTTGGTATATTTTTCCCTGGCAGAAAACTACTTAGAGACTGTAGTCAGTAAGAAGAGTGACTGGCAGGCTGAAGGGGCTGCTTAGCAGCATATGGGGGAAGGCTGGCGCTCTGTGCCACATGCATATGGCTGCCATTAAACTCCAGCTTTGCGCTTTGTGTATTTCTGGTCCCATGCCAGTAAGCCCACCTGCTGCAAGAATACTTGTAAAGCACAACTCAAAAGTGATTGAAAAGCTACTAGAATAAACTGTAATAACACAGTGCTTCACAGATGGGACATAATTGCAAGCTAAAGTGTACAGCCTCTGCAGTAATGAAAACACGAGCCATTAAATTAAAATCATAAGGGAAAAAACTATAAAAGTCTGTTGAATTTTTTTTTTTTAGTTTTATTGCAAAACTTCAATTTTCTTGCCCTCATTAATCAAATACCCTAAAGCTACAGTGCTACTTTGTCTGAGTGAAGATTCAGGCAATTAAAATGATGAATGTAGATTAAAATGATGTAACTTTTGTTATTTACTTCCTTGGATAACTTAAGCTTTGGACAGTGTTAGGAATGGAGAGCTGACATGTATCTAGCAATTTACAGATTAGGGTACGATTGGGACATTGCACTTAGGATTCACTTGTACAAAAGTTGGTTTGCAGGAGAAAAGTGACAGTGTAGATTTTGCTTCCTTCATGTGCTATTTTCATCCTTTAAATAACACTAATTTGATTTTTCTAAAAAAAAATATTCAAAAAAACAAACTTTAAAACTGTGTAAACACACAAAACTACTTGAGCAATATCAAAGCAGTTTTAATTAGTGGTAGTGTGGTAATAATGAAATCGCTAATCTGACATGTAATTAGTTGTACGGTGTGTATGAGTGTTATGTGAAGCTGAATGGGCTCAGCAGGGCCCTAATACATTCTGGCCTCTCAAGGCGTTCTCTAGTGGAGAGAGGCCTGACAGAGCCATCTTTGTTCTGTTCCCTTTCTGTGGGTGGGCGATGCAAGGAGAAAGAAACATTTGTTTCACAGTAGTCACCGAAGTAAACAGGCTCTAAAAGCCTTTTTCATTTTTAATTATGCATTTCTCCAGCACCCATCAGAGCAAAGTCCATAGGACAGGTTGTAAGCAAGTCAGATAATGCCTGACTGGTTAAAAATATATCTAAATGTCCATTTAAGGGAATATTAATAAATCTAACAATTTAGTTCATCTTTACAAGAGCCTCTTTCCTCCCTTTAAAAGGATGAGCGCTTCCCTAAATGTGTCATTTATACACAATTTATGCAAGAGTTGCACTTGATCCAGCAAAGACTTTGGCAAACACTAGAGGTGCTAATGAGCTACCCATCAGTGTTTGATCCCATCTCCTTCCCCCTCTGGAACTGGCCTCAAAAAAAACCCCAAACCCGATCCTCTGAAAAGATAACATCCATTCATTAGCTGCCTGGGAACTTATAGCAGTATCAGATGACTGGCATGTCTTAATATACTACCATTCAAAAGAATTTTATTTTTCTAAAAGACTTACCAAGAAAAAAGCATATCGGCAGCCTCCACATTACTACCAGGCTTCCTAAAAGTCTAGCAAAGTATATCTATACCCCAGAGAATCTGGACAATAATTCAGGTAAGTACAGTATGGACAACTAAAATAAAATGGTCAGCTTTATTTGCTTTCACAGAGTTTATTTTTTTCCTCAGTCAGGTGAGGCAACCAGGCATCTTTTCTCTAAATGAGATTGGTTTGCTCTTCAGTAAACAGAATATAGCATGTTTTGCTCACACTTGGTAAATTTAAAGCTTGCTTGAGTGATTATAGTCCAATTATTGCCAAGCAGCAATATCCAGGTGCAGGCAAATAAACAGTGAAGGCAGAGTTCTTATAATCAGTTGCTTGTTATTATTACTACAAGTCAGGTTTTAATGGTAGTGTTTATTACACAATACAGGTATCTTCCCTGAGTCAGATAATTTAATCATTACTCTCCCACTGGTGATCCAATACTTGTATTTTATCAATATTTTTTGTAATAGCTATTCTTATTACCCTTTTATTATGGTTATAAGACCACCTAGGTCTTTTCTCTTCACTTAGGACTGTTCCTCTGAGATAGTGTCTGTACATCATGACGGAAAGCTATAACAGGTAGCGAGAAATTATTTGGAAAACTTGTCAGACTGCACTGTTTATGAGTTAGCTATTTATTTACAGCAAGCATCACATGACATCATCAGGGACATATGAATGTGGAATTTTCTAGATAGACATAGCTTTTATTTTCTGTAATGAGCTCATCAGCAATAGAATGTCTAACTTTGTATTGTTACTTTCTCAAACTCTGTCCATTTTTCAAGTGTTGGCCCCAATATTGCGGACTGGAAATCAACAGAGATATCTATAGATAAAATATCTGCATTTTCAAAAATGGGGTTATGCTCCCTTCTTTTATGCTTGTCCACATTCATGCCAGGTTTTACTTGTAAATAGGAGGGAGCATCAGTTGCAGCCTCTGTGTTGAGAAAAGGCTTTTCTGCCTTGGATTAAAATCAGGTAAAGTAGAATGAGACCAACATGGTGCATCAACAGTGCTGGCCCCAGGTAGCTGCCACATTTCAGCTGAAAAAAGCCCAAATCTAAATGATTGTGTTGTTTGTTGAAGGCATTAATTAAATTTTTCGTCTGACAAATGTGATCTTCTCATTTTATAGGCCTTAGTTGTTGAGCTGTTGAAAACCTACTCATTAGAAGTCAGGGAAACATAGGTAGGACTCAACACTTTTCGAACCTATTCAAACACAGTTACTTTATTACCTCAGAAAGCTGCGTCCCACGTCTTTGCTAGAAAACGCTCTGTCTGGACAGTGAAAGGTACCCACCTCCCATTTTTATTGAGATCCTGCCAATCCTGGCATGGCATACTGTTTGGTATGACTAAGGCTAACAGAATTTGGCACTCCGTAAGGTCTCCTATCCGGAAAAAAAAATGTAAAGTGCAGGGTTGGTGGAAAATAATGGCTTCTTTACAATGAAATAGTAAAAAATTATGTACAAACCAGCAAGTTTTACTAGAAGTAACGTGATATAGTGTCTATTAGACATTGTTCAGCTTTCATTAAAAGAACCTGCAGGGTAATGCTTGGACCTCAAAAGATGTTTAGGGTGCTCTTTCTACCCTGAATGCAACAAGAATGAAAAAGATCCAATAGCACTTCACAGGGTAGCAATCAGCAGTTATAAGACCAGGCTCATAATGTCTGAGAACACTGCTAAGCAGGGGAGATGTCCAAGACACAAGCCCTTGGTTATTGGCCCTGTATCCCCATACTGACAAACAGCTTGGCTTGGGGAAGGTAATAGGGTGACTCA
This sequence comes from Eurystomus gularis, assembly GCA_013400335.1. Lineage (NCBI taxonomy): Eukaryota > Metazoa > Chordata > Aves > Coraciiformes > Coraciidae > Eurystomus > Eurystomus gularis. The sequence continues at coordinate 40,517 of VZZY01014512.1, forward strand.
CCACTAAAAAAATAACTATTCCCAGTCAGTAAGGAAAAGCCACATTTCAGCCCTTCATCTATTTTTGTATGAGCTGACAGAGATCAACAAAAATAATTTTTTCATCCCGTGAAAATTTTCAAAACAAACAAAAAAATTCCCATTCCATTCTTAACTTTAAAAAGCTGATATATCAATTTTGAAAGCCCATACAGGCATTATTTTAAATTCAATGAATTAAAAAGTCTGGCTGCAGTAATTTCATATGGTTTGGCCTTCATCTTTCAGTCTTGTTCTCTTTTAACACATCTATATTAAGACCAAGATAGGCTTGTATTATATAGTACTGCACATATGCTACATATAAAATTGCATACATTACTAGATTTTTCACATGATGACATTTCAAGTCGGAAAGTAATTTTCTCCTTGGAAAATGTCAAAGTTTTTGTATGACAATTTCAAAATATTTTCCAAACTTTTCTTGAATTTGGAAATGCTTTTGAATTTATCTTTTGACAAAGACAGCTTCGACATTGCCTGAGAATTCCCAACAACCTCTACCAAGCATGTGGAAAGGACTTGTTGGTACAGGGGTGTACAGTCTGAGCATGATAATGTGGGAGAAGAAAGACCACAGAGTGATGAATTGACTTGGCCCTAGTCTCAACAGCAAGATTTTAGCAGTGCTCAGCAGGATATTGAGAGATGTAACGCAAAATTTAATAAAACCCCTGAGAGTTTTGTCTCTAAATTAATGGGATCATGATTTTCTCACTACTCCTGGTGTTCTTGCCCCAGACCCTGATAACATAATCACTGTAAAGGGAGCAGATACATAATTTTTAAAAAGCTTGGAGCGTTAAAGAGCTTTAAAGATGGGAATACAATAAAATATACAAATAAAATTAAAAATGCATTATGGGATTGGGTAATGTGTGACTTAGTTGATAACCATACATAATACGGTAAGCCAGTGGAAAGCAACCTTTATCTCTTGCAAGTCCATTGAACATACAGGTTCAAGTACATCCTTCACCCAGTCAGTACAGCCCTTCCACCTATGCCACACTCTCTGCCTGGGTGGGTGCTCCCATCTTTGTGTCTTATTTGGAACTTTTAAGTAGCTGTCCCCCTAGAAAGGTTATGCAGTGTGGTGCTAAATGCTGAGGAGTGGTTGTGCTTTGCACTGGAACATGGCTCATGCATTACTTGATCAGAATACAGCAGTATCTCTTCTTAATGCTTGATTAAATGTTTGTTAATTCTTGAACTAATTTAGTGCATTTGTGCCTGTCAGTTCCAACCTGCAGTTTCTGCCCAGCCCTTGTTGACTGTAGATATGTAAACAACAGCATACTGCTAGATCATGAAGTTCAAGCTGACTCTTGAGTACCGAACTAATTCAAGGTCAGCACCCATTTCCTGTCCTACTTTATCTCTGCACATGCCTCCATGGGTCTCAGTAGCATGCTTTCAAAAATAAACCTGAAAGATAAAGAGCTGTTGTTAAAGATGAATGTTCATTGCCATAAGCAAGGACCACTGTGAAAGCAGAGGAAAGAGTTTGCTAGGATTTCATGGAGAACAAATTTTGTCAAAAATTCTGCAAATTACAGAAATACACTTCAAAGCATTTATATCATGTCTTTTAACATATTTGCAAGTTTTCAGTAATTTGGAGAATTTTTGTGGTTGGATACAGTCATATTTTCTATTTGTGTTTTTTTTTCTGTTTGTGCTTTGCAAAAACAGTATTCATGAGAAAAATAAATAAGGAAGTAAAAATATGCTTTTTGCTTTTGATAAATGTGGGAGCTGCAAATTACTGGTGGAAAATGAGTATTTCCATCTTTGTGTGAACTTGGTGAAAAGCCAACATCTTCCACACAGCTGCAGAGGTGCAGGGCCAAATTAATTTGTGGTGCAATTCAATGGACTTCTGTGAAATTACATCAGTAAGTATTTAGTCCCCATGCAATAAAAACAGTATATAAAGTGCTCGTAGTGGTAAGTGGTTGATTAAGTATAGCGTGAATACAAGCGGATGTAGCACATATTTCACTGGAGTTCAAAGGGTACAAAAGCAGGTAAAGAAACAAATAAGCTTGTTGTACTTATAGCTCTTAAATTACTGGTAGTCCTTTTTTAATGGTGTGTACTTGTTCTTCTATCCCTTCCATGTGTAGTTGTCTGCATTCACCTATTTTCTTATATAGATAGCAAAACTAATATGATGTACTACTGCAGAGTTTGCCTGAAGACTTGTAAATGCAGTATTTTAGGCTGTAAAGGGCCTACCAACTCATTCCCTGGTCCATTGTGTGACCTGGTCCATTCCCCAGTCATTTTGGTTCACCAACTGACCAATGGGTGTTTGTAATACTTGAGCCCAGAAGTACCACAGGTGACCAGAGATGCACCAGGAGTTACACAGAAGAGGCTGCTGCCACACCCACCCCATGTGGGACATATAGCCACGTTTTCCTTCTGAGGGAACGTGTGGGAGAGGAGAATAGCGCATGCCTATGTCAAGCCTCATCCTGTTACAGAGGTCTTTACAAACTGGCTAAGCATTGTTGGATTTACCTTTAATTCTATTCTAACTTAATATTGCATGGTTCTTTACTATCTCTAGAGTATAGAATGGATAAATAAAGTGGTTAAAATCCATCAAATTGGCTCTCCAGGCTAGGTAAGGACAAGAGGAAAAGCTCTATGGTGCACAAGTATGCACAAGGCATGATGGAACTTTATTACTCTCCACGACTACCTGAAAGGAGGTTGTAGTGAGGTGGCTATTGGTCCCTTTTCCCAAGTAGCAAGTGATAGGATGAGAGTAAGCAGCCTCAAGTTGAGCCAGGGGAGTTTTAGGTTGGATATTAGGAAAAATTTCTTCACCAAAAGGGATGTTGAGCACTGGACAGGCTTCCCAGAGAAGTGCTGGAGGTATTTAAAAGACATGTAGGTGTGGCACTTAGGGATGTGGTTTAGTGGACTTGGCAGGTTTACGTTTACGGTTGGACTTAATGACCTTAAAGATCTTTTTCAACCTAAATGATTCTATGATTCCATCAGCATGCATTTATCCTTTAGCAGACTGTGTAGGGAAACCTGCAAGTGTTTCGGGAATCAATCACAGCTGGATCCTACTGAGATGCTGCAACTGCCTCTGAACAAGAGGTACATATATTTGCTTACTAGGCATTCATGAATTCTTAAGCCACAGTGTTCCCAGGAATGTTTTGAGGGTGAGGCTGGTGGCAAGTATTTCATTTATACAAAATCCATTTTTGTCCGTACTCAGATTTTGCCTAGCCATATTATATTATCGCTTCTAAGAAAGAGACATATAATGGTGTATGTCTTTCTTATGCAGATGCTACTCCACCAGGTTTCAGCAAGCTAGTGTGGTCCTTGCAGAATCACAGTGTTTATCTCAGCCAGCCTATTCGGAATAAATTAGCTTTACTCTACCTTGTGGAGTTTATAAGGCTTTGTAAGGGCAACTGTCAAGAGCAACCAACTCTCCTTTCTCACTTACATTTCTTAGAATTGCTCTCTGGTCTTTTACATTCTCTTCCATACAATATGGGATAACTGAAATCAAGATTTCCACTTCATATATATCCTTCCAAAAATACTGCACTTATTGAACTCTGGACTTTGTTCTCTTTGAGAAATCCAGTGTTTCTAATTAGAACTGAGTTTATTACTCTAATAGCTTTTATTCATATTAGAATACCAGTAAGACATAGAAAATTAGTTTTATGGTTTTTCTTTTTCAGCATACTTGGAGACTGCGGATCCACTTTAGGCAGCACTATGAATTTAATTAAATTCCAGCATTAACTCACAAAGGCTTTTTAGACCTTTACTTTGTCCCGTGGAAGTGAGTTTACATGTGGAAAATTCATTTCACAAGTAATAATTTTTAGAGCATACCAAAAGGTATTAATAATTATGGTTATTTTATATTGGACCTTAGTGACATGGCACAGATGGCTTTGATGTTTAATCAGTAGCTGTGCTTCACAGCTTATTTTCATTAGTGATTAACCTTGACTTACATAACAGAAGAACATAGGCTAGTCTGAGAGACAGTTTCCTTTGCTATAGCTATGTTTGCTGTGAAATTGGACCTCATTTTCAAAGGTATGTACATCCACAGCTGATCACTTCTATGAATGATCACACATGGACATTCATTCACTATACTGGTTCGTAAATAAAAATGCAACACTTGTGTATCCAAATAAAATCCTGCTGAGGTATCAACCAGTCCTTATATAAAATATTTAATGGAAATAACATTTTGATTTTAGAATTGTAAAGTCTTGCAATTTTTTTTTAAAATAAAGAGCATAGCAATTTATCCTTTTTTGAAAAAATGTTAGGCATGCTGAACCGTACAAGTTAACAAGGCCTATGCTATATCTATTATTATGGATTGATCTCTTCATAGAAAATCTTTTTGTATTGCTTTCCAGCTGTTCCCAACAAAAAAATCTAAGGAGTAAGACATCTGATGTACAGTGCCTCTAATTAATAGACACCTGTCAACGGACTTCTTTCTCAGTAGCTCTGGGATTACCTGTGAGAGAAAGTCAGGACAAAAATACATAAAGAATGAAGAACAGAAGTCGGGGGAAAAAATGATCACGATACATTTTTTCAAACTAATATTAAATGTGATGGAAGAAAAGGCAAATGTTCAGCAAGCACAGGGTGAAATATTTGTTTAACTCAAAATTCAAAGATTTGCCCTGAAACTTGATTTCTTGTGTTTCAAAAACTGTTATTTCTCAATGTTGTTGTCCTATTCAAGATGGACTCCCAGATCACAAGGTAGAACTGTCTGATTTTAATATGAGAATATGTAATACCTTTTCTTCTAAAAGTTTAGTGTACTGCTCCCCCTTGTCCCCCAGTAACAGAATGATGCCATGAAAGGAATTGCTACCCATGACCAGAGCAGTCTCTACATGCAAAAGTAAAAATAGAGAGACCTAGATTAGGCTATGCAGCAACCACAATTCTTAAAAACGATTATAGTAACTCAAGCTATTGAACTTTTAAACTACCACCTCACCTGATGCCATTCTTCTCAGTAATGTGGTTGAGGACCAGCATAAATGTAATTTATTGTCATTTGCCAGCTGAAAGTGGCACCAATCAAACTGAAATCCAAGATGTGGTACAGAAACCCCACGTCCATCCTTACTTTTTACAGATAAGGGCAACTGTGACCTTTCTTTAGTAACTGAATAAAAACATCTCAGTCCCCAAGTGGCAGAAGAGGTTGGACAAAGTATTTTGTCTTCCTTGTTTGCATAAAAGCCCAATGGATTGATTTGCTCCCATATTTATTCCTACCCACTGATTAACAGAAAACTCCCAATTCTTCCAGAGTGCTCAAAATGTACATAGAGTTGACAAAGACATCGGAAAAACACAAGTCAAGACTATAGCAGTAGGTGTCTACCTCTCCACGACCCCCTTTTGAGCTCTATTTTCTACCTTGCTTTTTCACCTCACATAGAGGTGACAAAGATGCAAGGCATCTTGCAGTTTGTTGCATAGCCAGTACTCATACTGAAATTAAAACCAGAAAGTTACAGACTAATTGAGGGATAGCCATTTTTCAAGAACTTGCTTACTCTACTATTTGCCCCACTGTTCAGAGTATCTTCCTTCAGGTTCCTAAATTGCTTCCCCATTTAGTAAGTTCTTTTGGACTTTTAGAGGCTGCTCAGTGTCCTAAATCCTTGACCCACAAAACATTTCTGACCTTCCACTGCAGTTTTGCTTTCTGTGACTGAATTTGTGTTTGGCCCTACTGACTTACACGGCTCTGACTTCAGGGCTCAGTGGTTTTTCAGTATATTTGGAATGAAACAAAATGCCTTGGAAAGAACTTCAACTAATCAAGGAAGCAGCAGACTGCATGCTTGGCAATGCAGGTCAATTGTGAACGCATCTTCGTGTTTCTTCACTTTTTCGCCCCATTGAATTCCGATCCCAGTGCAAGGTCTCTTTCTGATTTTTACAGTTCTCCATGAGATTGATTCTACCTCTTTCAGCAATTATATTTTCCTCTGCAGAGATGACCTTCATGACAGACCTGATCCACTAGAATAAAAAAAAACTGTAACAGGAATGGAGAGTAGCAAAAATGAGAGCTTGAACTAGATGATGTAAATATTTATCATGAAATATTAAAAAATGTAGGCATGATAATCTTGAGAAAAAAATGAAGAACTCTTGATTTCTCTGATCAGCTTTCATTCAGTTTGCCATCAACACATGTAATTAATGTCTGGAGGTTTTTGTCTTTATTTTTTTTCCTTCGTCTTCTTTATATACTTGATCTTTTGTGTGTGAGGTCATCATTTCCCAAGATGTGACTGGAAGAGCTTCAAATCGAAAACTAGAAACACTGGTTCTAGCTTTAGAAGGAGTTTAGATTAGATGTGAGTAAATACTTCAATCTGTGCTCATACACTGTATCTCTATACTCCATAATTATCTAGACAATCCATCATTTATCTCACACAGAACTCACACAGAACTCACACAGGTGATGCAGCCTTGAAAGAAGAGTGTCTTCACCTGATTTGATTATGAAGCTAAACACTCAATCTAGACAGAGTAACAGGATCTTATAATATAACGGTTTAAATGTTTGAGCTAAATAAGATTAAATTTCAAGCCCTAGGTGCTTCAAAAATTCAAATGTTTAAAGACATGTTGCCACATCTTGCAGTGTCCCTGGGTTCCTAACTCACTGAACACTATCATAAATATGTAATCTTTTCCAACCAAAAATATGATACTTTCCCATCTAAAAACCCTCTAGCAATGGCGTGTAGTGATTCTGCAACTTAATTTCAGATCTATTTTTCATTGTAAAGAGAGCAGCAGTTTTTATTAGGATGCAATCTCACATCTAAAGAGACAATCATAACTTAAAACAAGTGAAACACACATATGGACTAACCATATGGATGACAGTACCAATTAGCAGAGATTTTGTGCTTATTTTTTATATTTTGAGCACAGGGTGAGACCTGCCTTTTTCCAGCAAGTGGCAAATTTGAATGTGAAATGTCATTAGTGCTGTTTTTCACTAATACAATTTCTTTTCTGAATAACAAAAAACACATCAGTGTTATTTTTAATAAAAAAACCACCCTTTAATTTACATACATTTAGGGTGAAGTAAATGAAAATGCATTATGTTACCACTGTGCTATTGAATAATGAGCCTATAGGGTTCTAAAGGGGAAGGAAAGTTGTTTTTCAAGCTCTGTACCCACTGTTCCCTTTACAAAGGCACCATTGTGATCAGGATACATGAACTGGGTTTCTAATAGTAAAGATCCACCTTCTGGCAGAGAGACTGGGAAATAAAGCACCCCAGTAAGCCTCCACTTCAGCAGCAGAAGCTGAACTAACGAAGGAAGGACAGGTGGAACTGGTCCCTCGGCCTTTCAGTGACATTTACAGCCTCTGTGCAAGGACATGCTCTTTTCTTTCTGTTTCTATTTTCTCCAGTTAATCAGGTGACTTGAAAAGAAGCTAGATAAGGGTATTGTTTGCACTGACAACATCCTGATGATACTGTCAGAGGAGATCACAGGAAAATGTTCCCTTTTTGAACCAATAGAGTCATTAGGGAGAGTACTCATCACTTGAGTGCATCTAGGTTAATTACCACGGAAAATCTGGAACTGGCAGCTATAATTTTTCTGAAGAAAGTACTGCTATTTTTACTCCTGATGCTACAGAATGTCTCTTAAAGTACCTCGCAGGACCCCATTTTACAGTTCAATGGTAAAATAATTTTAGAAATGTAGCCTTCTGGCTGAAATTAGTGGGGCAATATCCATGGAAATTTAATGAAAGTACAAACTGTGAGCTATGTACTCTATGAATGAAATTCATCTCTGTTTGCCAGGACTGATTACTCTCCTTCCCATAAATGAGCAAGCATATTTCTCTATTGCGGTGTCACTTTGGAAAAGAGAGAAGTGTCAGGTTGAGATGAATGACTTATCCCTGCACAGATGTAGCAAACTGTCACATGCCTGATTCTGTTTGCTATGGCACATTATGGCATAGAGTAGCCAAAAACCCTCCAGCATGAGACAAACACAGAATGCTGGTTTTGGATCAGCATCAAAGCACATGCAGTGGATGCCTTTTTAGGAAAACAGAAACATGGTGTAGTTTTAACCCACCCAGTACTCAATGAGCGCTTACAAACCTGAACAGTGTCCATGACTTTTAAATAGCCTCAACAATAAAAGGAAGTTGCTTAAGTGTGCTGAATACTTAACTAATAATTGAGTATTTCTACCATGGTGCCTGTTCTCCAAGGATCCGTGAAAAAGAAGACAGAGTGCATTTTTCAGCCTAATTATCTTTTTTCCAAAATTATTTGAGACCAGGAATGCTTTGTGGTGTTTGCCTGTCCCTGATGCACTAGGCACGCTGTCATGTCTATCATGTCTAACAGGTACCATCAAGCCAGAGCAGTCAGTGGAACTTGGAAAGTTGCTTACATGCAGTAGCGTAAGCATGATGCAAATGGAGAACAGTTATCACGGGTTCAGAGTGTGGACAGAATTAAATGGTTAACGCAATGAATCTCATGTGCGACTCTCTCTTTCCAGCTCACCTTTTTGCCATGGTAAAATTGTAAAAATATTCACTGTAAAGTATTCTTGAAAACTGTTTTGATTCTGTGATAGTTACTTGGGAATTTGGTTATAGAGTTCCTGTTCGATGTTAGTCATTTGCTACAGAAATGTGGCTAATTTGACTGCACTGTCTTCTGTAAGCAGCTCCCACATATATATCATGAGTGCTTTGACCCATTCCACTTAAGCCTGACTGAGGAGATGAAGTCCCCAACAGATCACATTCTGTCAAGTTTCTTGATAACAACAGCTGTGTTAAGGAGGTATATGCTATAAAGCCAGCTAAACCATATTGTTGGACATCATAGATTCTCCATGGGACAGACAAAGATGAATCTAGGCTTTACAATCCCCCCCCACCTCCACCCCGCCTCAGTCATCAAACAACTTAATATTTTAGAAAATTTTGGTTTAGACCCATTTCTAAATCCATGAGAGAATGCGGTGCCAATAACTGTTTCAGCAGGGAAAAAATATTTTTGGTTTCCAAAGCAAACATTTTAGTAATTGTCCCTCATTTATTTGTATTTTCTAATTTGCTTTACATGCTACAGGGAATCCTGCAATTACCCGTAGAATGCACTGTCTGTACCTTCCTGATTGAACTGCTACCTCCCCTACACTTTGTTAGAGCTGCCATTCAATGCAGCTCTGATTCAGACTCAAGGGAATAGCCTTGACACAATGCACCGAAGGCAATATTTGCAGAGAAAAGACATAATCGCTGAACAGCAGCCTAGCTCCATGTTTCCATGTCCCATGACCTCTTTTGTCTCTAGCCTTGGCATAAGAACTTAGTGGAAGTCCCTAGGACTCTACTGTCCCCTTTCATGATCCCTTACCCTCAGGCGCAGTTTGGAGGTACTTCTGACAGGTTAATATACCTCATGTGTTGAGAGCAGTGAAATATCACAGTGTATTTCCACTGAGGTTTCAGAGAAAGCTAGAGCAATGTCTTTATCTGTTGATATTTGCCAAGATCATCACCTCTAAGTGCACACATTTTATGAAAACTCTATCCAGTAAAACAGACTTCAAAAATGAAACTCCGTATCTCTTCTATTTTTTTTCTTTTTCACTCCATTCAGGATTATAATTCATTCCTAGTGATATTTCTTTTATCTCAGGCTCTGCTAGGTTTCCTAAAATCACAGTTTAATGTAATTTTAGGAAAAACGTTTAATACAAACCTAGATTGAACTGTCCTTAAAAATCATTCTCCTTTCCTGTGTCCAGCTGCAGGACCTTTCTTCAATTAGATGTCAGTATGCAGGAAAAAAAAATTGTCAAAGCACTGATATGAAAACATAAATTGCATTAAATAGCAGTGACAGAATACCAAAGTCATAATCTGACATTTACAATCTGGAGGATTTTTGCATTATGCTAATAGGACTGTGTTTTATTTATGCACTGCTATAGATTTGCATGATGCTTTATAAAGAAAATACCTGACAAGTTCCTGCTAATGCAGTATCAAGCACAGTACAGAACTACATTAAGGGATTGTGGATGAGAAGGGGAACACTTTAAGAGGAAAAATTAGTATAAATCCCCAGATCCTTACCTGAAAACTACTATTTTCATTTAATATGCTTAAAAGGTCTAGAATGCAGCTTGGCCATGTTCTATCTAGTGAATTTGCTTTGTTTTATCCTGATTTTCAGGAGGATGAGGAGACTTCATCTGTCAGCCTCCTCACTACCCCTACTCTTAGTGGGAATAATGAATTACCAGAAGTGTGTGTGTACTTTTATATACTCCTTACCACCATGTACCCAGCCAGGGGAAGGGAAATTCTATGTGTGCCTTCATCTGGTTACCAAAGATTATTTGCAAGTGAGCACTGCAGTTACTTTTGCTTGACATGTCCTCTGACTTTCAGAAAATTTCAGCTGATGTATATCAACAACAGCCATGTCATGGCAAGGAGGCAACAAAATTACAGTTTCATGAAGTTATTACATTTATATCATAATCACCTACAAGTCAACTGTTCCTTGTGCGTCAGCTCTTTGTTGGTGCTCTGCTTGTTGCGCTCTATATGTACGCTAGAGATGTGACCCCTTCCCTAGGTCAAGACTGTAACTAAGCTAAAGAAGTACATCAATGTAAACTTTGCTGATTGTTGCTTACTGCGCGTTACTCAGGCTGTGAAACTACATTATTCAAATCTTACGTGCTTTGGCCTTACACACTTTGTTAAAAGGAAAAAAGAAGCAAGCCTGGCAAGTAGAATTTTCTGGGAAATTTGTCAGCATATGAGAGAAGCTTAGGGGAGTGGGAGAAGGGAAATTTTATTATTGCCTTGATTTTTTTCCTTAAAAAAAAACAAAAACAGGCAGTATACAAAAAAAGCAAAAAACCCAGCCAAAAAAACAAACCCCAGAAAATTTCTGGCTAAACCTCTGAAATTCACAGTGGAAATCCTTCTGAATACTGCAGCTGGGCTTCTTGGACAGGCAGTGTAACTCCCAAGATGCACAGCAGCCTCCTCAGTCAGGGAATCACTATTGTGCATCACAGGAAGCCTCTGACCACAGTGACCACAGTGCATCAAGGACCAGTGCATCAGCAGCACCTTTTAATGAAAAATTTACATTGGTGAAAAGCTGGTCACATGTAAAAGATTTGTACTGGCCAACACTGCATTTCTTTTACTTCCAAATTCACCTGTGCCAAATACAAGCTTGTTTAGACAATGCAGTATTTTCTGTGAATCCTTTAGCCTGCCAGAAATCAGTATTGCAAAGAGAAGTGAGACATGTCAAAAAGCGTATCATATCTACTGCCATATATTTTCCCCCTGAACAAGGAGTTAAACAAACCTATGGGCCATTTTTGCAACTTATATTCTAACTAATTTCATGGGACTGCTGTGCACAATACAACCTGATTATTTTACTGACTTACAGGTATTTCTGTAAAAGTATCAATTAATTTTTTCTTGTCTTTGCAGCACAGATCTCTCATATTCCTAATTCTCAGAATAGTGGAAGTAGTTAACGTATTTTATTTTTTTTTAATTACTTCTTATGAACTTCTAGCTCTTTTTTAAGGAAGTGAAAAATGCAACAAACTTGCAGTAATCAATCCACTATTAAACACCTTCCCCCTTATTTTAATGTGCTAATGGTTAGACAACATGCTTCTGGACATCAGCAAAATTTTCTGAGAAGGATACAATAACTCTCTGGTATGATGTGATACTGCTTTCAGCTACTTTGAATTTATTTATTAATTTATTAATTTATTTATGGTATCAAGAGATGCTGAAAATAAAATCTTATATAGTTAAGCCTATGTATGTGTTTTATTTTAAAATGTTTTCACAATATGACCTATTTGTGGCCATGTTGATATTTGACACATGAAAGCCAGGCCCTACAATTTTCCCTGTAATAATTATTTTAGCTGAAGTTACTGAAGTTTTTGCCACTGAAACCCAGTCAGAGCCCTTATAATTGGATAACTGAAAGAGGTGTGTGTGTCCTACATACCAGCAGATTACCTAGAAGAGATGGTAGCAAAACATAATAATTATAAGTATCAGTTGCTGAGTTATGTTATTGAGGGTCGTTGGTAGAAACAGTATGTACAGGATATTCATAATTATCCCTTCAGTTTGGTAGCATATTTAAAACCCCTGGCAGGAATCTGTTCTTCCCTCTCCTTTACTCCCTCTGTCAACTTCAGCTGACTTGTTCTTGATTAGTACCACTGTAATTCAACATATTTGGCCCACGGTATTTTTATGTCTTCTAAGGCGCCTAGGGACATTTTCTGTTTAATAATAGATGGGAATATATCGGTTTTAAGCTTCTTCCAAAATTTTACAACAGATTGAACGGTTGCATGTTTTGAAGTTAGTAAGACAGTATTTTCATTCTGTCCTGAAAGTATGGGCACTTCAAAACAAAGGTAACACTTACTATGCCTGCTTCCTTGCCTGATTGTGTTGAAAAGTAAGAACTTTCCTTTAACAAAGGTTAATTTGCTGTAAAGTTCATACTTTCTCTGATATGCATCTTCTGGATACTTCAGATAAAGCTTTTTCTCACAATAAGATCTGAGAGGATTGTCTCTTTCTGAAATACTGTCAGAAATACATCACCAGTACTGTTGACTGGAGGGCAATGCCCTTTGACTTGTACTGAGGTTGGCTGTATATTGTTTTGTGTTCTCTATTTCTCTTTCAGTTGCCAGATATTATTGCATAATTGATTTTCCAGTTGCTCAAGAGACCTTGAAACGGGTTTTCTTGAGCTTTTCTATTTTGAAGTTCTCAGAAACAGCAATATGAAAAAGAAAATGTATAGTAGAGTTTATTTTCCTAAAACCTGTTCAACAGGTGGAGCTATATGCTGCAAAATAGAGTTCAGAAATGAAATCTGAATGATGAGATGTTTGTTGAATCATTTTAAAAGTTATAAAGAATACCACACCTGTACCAAACACATTTTTTTTTTCAAGTTTTAGGAAGAATCTTTCTGCAGTTGCCCTAGATTGCGATAAGAAAAATAAGTCTCAGAAAGGGTTATTGTGATTTTCAGTGTGTTTTGTTAGTGTGCAGAAGTCCAGTAGGCTTTGCTCCACTCCTTCTTAGAAATTTAAGAAGTAATAAATGGAGCTGGGAGATCTTGGATGTTGCACAGCTGGTATTCAGAATTGTATTACTGGTAAAGCGTAATGCTACATCAAATATTTATTAATCAGCACTCCTTATGACATTTTTTCTTGCTATTAGTGAAAGAAGTTTGGGTGATGGAAAACTCACAAAAGATGGTTTAATAAAAGAGAGCAATAGATACAGAATGCATGATAAAACATCCTTCTGTCTCTCTCTCCTTCATTGCCACTTTTGACCGGTGCCCCTTTGAGGGAGAAGAGCAAGAGCTCTGACTGTTTATCTGCAGATGCCAATTCTCCTTTTCACCTCCCCAGAAAAGAGGACTATTTGCCCAAATTTTCCTTTAGAATACACTGAAAATACAGCTGTGGAAAATGAGTGAGCTGTACTAATATCAATCATTAATTCATATCTGCTATTACTGGTACATCAGAAGGTGTTTGATTGGCTCATGTCAGGGGATGGAGTATGCATAATCTAATGCAGTCCTTGGTTTCTGCCCCACTTTTACAGAGAAAAAGGTACTATTTCAGTAACAGAAGGTAACATATTATATGCACCTACTGTGACATATAAATGTACCTAGAAAGGAAGAGGGAGGAGATGATATTCATAGCTGACATGTCACTTATTACCTGTCCTTTGACAGTGTTGTAACCCATTTCATACTACATCTGTTTACAAAGATATGCGTACCAATGCTTATAAAATAAGCATTATCAAGCAGCAAAATGGTGCTAGAGGAGTATTTTTTTTCCACAACAGGAATATTTTTTTATCATTAGTTCGTTGCCATTCTTTAACCTTTTAGGAGTTTTTCTTCACCTCATCAGTAATTGTTTTCCCTTCATTAGTGCAGACTGTGCCAGATTTGCTCACTTTTCCTCAGGCTATTGGAACTTTTGAGATTTCTTGGAAATATATCCTACCCAATGTGACAAAGGCTCAGAACCACGTTTTATCATTTAATCCTCTTAATTACCTACCTTTATTAGATTAGCTACTTCAGAAATGTGTTAGTTGAACATGCCACAGTTGGAGGGCTTTACTCATGCTGGGCAAGGAAAGAATTATTTAGGTATTTTGGTTGCATTAATATGGCCAGTGCTTGTCTTTTCCCAATAAGTTTGGATTTATAGACCTGCACAGTTTGGGGGCTTTATGTTCCTTTAAGGTTTTTTTATCTTATAATGCCAAACAGTATAACCTCTGAGAAGGTCCTGTGTAAGAGCTGTGTAAGCATACAGCAACCAGAAGTCAGGCTGTAAATTTCCCAAGGCTCAGGCAGGCAGTGACAATGACCAGACAGCTGGATGGAGTGCTGCAGTCGAGTAGCAAGAGTTCTTGCATGCTCGAAGGTGGCTTTCTTTGCACTGGAGAGAAACAGTTTCCAGATGCTTCCTTTGAGCTTGCTAAGAAAAGTATTGCTATGCGCTGTGTTAACCTCTAACAGCTGCCAATGGTGAGCATTTAGCAACCAGCCCTCCTTTAAGCTGACCATAAAACAGGATCAAAACACATGTCCCTGTCCAACAGACTATTTGAATATTTGAATATAGGGCTTCATGAAATATTGTTTGAATGTGTGTAAACAAGAGGGACAGAGAGAAGTAGAAGGCATAGCATAAATCAGGAAGGGAAATCCTATGCATAGGCCAGATGGACCTAGAGAAACATTGAGAGGAGTTTTTTTTTGGTCTGAGAAGTCATCAAAATGGTAGAGTCTGGGAGAGAGAAAGCTGTCTTCAGATCCTCCACATCTCCTGACCTGGTGAGAGCAGATTTCGATCGGTCTGTGTGACAAGTAAAAGATTGCATCAAAGTAATGCTTGAATCAGTCTCACATACTTAATTTCTGAACACAATAATGGTGTTGTCCAGCACAGTAACTGTGTCATCCAGCAGTTAAATGAGCCACTGCTCTGGTTCACAGATGTCTTCCTGCTCTGTTGAGACATCTGCTAACGTGATTTCTCATCATGAATACTTGTTTAAACTAGTTACGACTTGGTAAAATAGTTGTATGTCTTTGCTAGCAAGTCACTACTGAAGTTTGATTCACTTTTTGTCTTTAATTAAAAACACATGCTTCCAGGACAGTTGATAAGAATGACTAAGAACACTGTCATAGTTAAAAGGAGATTCATCTCAATAGTAGAGAAACAGTAATATTCCTTTCCTGTCTTCTTTTTTTTGTCAGGTTTTTGCCCCATTTTTCCTTCAGAATAAATGTACTTAAGAGGTATACCTCTCTTTTGACTAACAATTTCGTATAGTTACCTGGAACAAAACTGTAGAATTTACTCAGCTGACTTTTCCCTTATTTTTCCTCAGTAATTTGTAAGTAAATTACATTTGTCACCATTATTTCTGGTCTTTGCTTCCTGTGATTCTTTGAAATTAAATGGCCACCTAAAAGAAGTGTAAAAAATCACAAAGAAATTATAGATTGTGTCACAAAAATTGAGTGTATGGGTTAATCCCAGTTTCTAAGAAGATCATTTTTAGCCAGCTTCTCTTGGCATCTGTCAGTATAAGTAGAAAAGATCCACTGAACTGTGCAATCTGAGATTGCCTTTTGCAAATTGAAGTGATACTGGCATAAAAATGAACTAGTATCAACTTTTGCAGGACTGGCAGTTATATGAATGAAACTATAAAAACACTTCTGAATCTCACCTGAAAAAGCAAAATGTTTCCAAAATGCTGTGGCAAATAATTTTAAAATTTCTCCTTTTTTTAATCTTTTTTTTTTTTTTTTCTGAAACTGTCAACTGAGTGTATGTTGTAAATACGCTTAACTTGTCAGAAACTGCTTTTTCAGGGTCATTGTTATTTTTTTATCATGAAAGTGATTTCGTCCTTCAAAAATGGCTAACCTTAATTTTTATCCATTGCCCTTATTAAGAATGTCATAGTTATTTGTTTGGAATTTGTTCCATTTCCAGGTAAGAACTTGGATTTTCAGGTCAGAAGATGGACTGAGAATGAAATAAAATCCAAATGAAGATGATCTCTCTTTTAATTTTTATTGAATGGTCACTGTCTTATTTTTATTTTCCAGAATTAAAAGCTTTGCTTATTACTAGATTCTATTGTGAATAGTCATCACTTACAGTGATAGGATTTTTTAATTATCATTTCAGATTGAAATGAGTGTTCATTATAGTATAAAGTAGGAGAAAAAATTACTAAGCAACATTTTTAATTTTTTTTTTTTTTTTTTTTTTTACTGAGGCCCTTAAAAGGTACACCCATCATAATAAGAACAAGTAGCATGGAGAACACAGTTGAGTTCAAATGCATATGGTATTAATCTCACATAATGGGCATTGCTTCAATTGGCAGGAGAAACTACACTAAATAGATGGTAAGCTACAATTGGCTTCCTAAAAATCATGGCCCTTGACTTTAATTTGTCCTCTGCATCAGTTTCTTATATTTAAGAATGCTTATTATTAGGTCTTCTTGCTGTGCTCTCCTCAGTTCCATGCTACTAATTGGTTGTGAGCGAGTCTAGTGTTCCCTAATACATCCTCCTCTGCTGCTGCTAAGTCTGCTGGAATTGCCACCACCCACCGTCCTCCCAGTGCTGTAACAACTGCACTTGCTACACCATATAATATGTCTTTTGTAGTATTTTCCAGTAATATCTCCCAATCCAAAATAGATTGTTGATGAAATTTTGGCATTGGTATCCACCTTATCTGCCTGATATTTTTATGGTAAAATGAATATTAGCTACATAATTTTTTTCCTCTCTATCAGTTCTTAATTTTGCCAATGCTAGAATATACGGATTTTTAGTGTGTTCACTCATATTCATATACCTATACATGGGTAGTCTATCCATTCTGCAAGCATATAGGGACATGTATGTTTGTGTATGTGTGTATTGAATGGAATCTCTCTTGTAGGTAATGAATGGATCTTTAAATACATACGAGTGTGGCCAGATGCAGACAGATATCTGCTCATTGATCTGTTTTGCAAGCTGGCCATGTTTCCACAGAGGTTTATCAGCTTGGGCATGGTGCCATGCTTGCACAGCTATACAAGTCGTGGGCTAGAGCTTGTTCATATCCAGTCAGCTGAGAGCAAGAGCAAGACAAGGCAAATTATTACTTCCAGATGTACTCAAAATCTTCTCAAAAGCATGGTTTCTGGAGTCCTTCCTTTCCTTCTGACTGTATCATATGCCAGGCTCATAAAATTTCCTGCTTTACCTAACTGAATTGTAAGATTTGACAGTCAACAAAAGAGGGGGAAAAAAGTAAATTTTTCATCTGAAAGTAGGATAAATTTATTTCTACATCTTTAATTTGAGCCTGTTTCCCTTGCTAGTAAATTTCAGGGAGAATTAGTGTTGTCTGCTCTGAGCTCTTGGGTCTCCTTGCCACTTTTCCTTTCAGCTGTTGCCAGCAGGACCTGTTCTGTCAGATGATCGCAAGAGACTGTCAGATTAATGCACTGGGGAGTTGTGGCTCATGGATAATACTTGCTTTTTTTCAGCTGTTTTGAGGAGCATTTGTGATCAAAAGTAGTAGTTTTGTAAGACAGCTGCCATTGCCATCACCATGGAAATCGGGAAAGGGTGCCCTGTATAGTCCTGTATGTGCTACAGAACAGAGGCATTTCTGCTCCACCATGGTACCAATAAAGTTGGGGGACTGAGCTTTTAGTAAGAAATGTAAAAATGCTGTTGTAAAATTGTATGTTCATTAGAAGACGAGGAAGAAAACGGTCACTTTGGGCAGTTTGAAAAAAAAATTGATTTAACATCTGAGGAGAAGGTGCTTAGAACTAATATTGCAGCATTGACTTGCATGCAGTGTTGCTCTTTGTCACTTCCAAGTCATTTTTAGAACTGGCCAGAACTTCTCACTTGTATTTCATGGGAAATGCTTCCTCTTGCTAAGATTTCCTTTTAGGGAAGATTAGGAAAATGAGAGAATTTGCTTCTGAAAATGTTTTTGAGATATTTAAGGCATTTCTTGAAATATTTTCTATGGATAAGAAGGAAGTATTGAATCCTTAATAAAACGAAGCAATTGATGACTTTCTATCAAAGTATATGATTAAATAAAATATACCCATGAAACAGTTTTGTGCTTTCTGGCATGCTTCTGGCAATGTTTACCAGCTCTAACCATTGCTAAAAAGATAAGTTTACTGTAGTCACTTCTATTTTGTCAAGCTTACACATATCACCACCACATAAATGAGGTACCTCCTGGTGTTTGTTGAAATCTGATGTTCTACTAGCCCTATTGACTGCCAAAAAAAAGAAAAAAAAACCTTATTCTAAGCTGCATGACTAGATATTTAAATGATGGAAAGCATGTGTTCTACACGTATCTATAAAACACATTCCTTTTACAATGTAACTTCTTTTTCACTATATAATTTCCTCATAGAATCATAGAATGGCTTGGGTTGGAAGGGACCTTACAGATCACCTAGTTCCAACCTTCCTGCTACCCGCAGGGACTCCTCCTCCTACTGGCTCAAGGCCCCATCCAACCTGACCCTGAACACTTCCAGGGATGGAGCATCCACAACTTTCCTGGGCAACCTGTTCCGGTGCCTCACCATCCTCATAGTGAAGAACTTCTTCTTTACATCTCCCCTTCTCCAGTTTCAGACCATTATCCCTCATTCTGTCACTACAAGCCCTTGTAAAAAGTCTCTCCCCAGCTTCCTTTTAGGTCCCCCTCAGATACTGGAAGGCTGCAATCAGGTCCCCCCAGAGTCTTCTCTTCTCCAGGCTGAACAACTCTCAGCCTTTCTATGTAGGAGAGATGTTCCAGGCCACTGATCATCTTCATGGCCCTCCTCTGGACCTGCTCCAACAGATCTATGTCCCTCTTGTTCTGGGAGCTCCAGAGCTGGACGTAGTACTCCAGGTGGGGTCTCATAGCTTTTCAACAGATTTTTTTTTTTTACATCAGTTAACATAAGCAGTCTGTCGTGGCAAAGAACATGCAAAGTATGACACCAAGAATAATTACAGCATTTTCAGTTTCTCACTGAAGGATAGTTTTTAGTACTACATTTTTGTGTGCTAAGTACCCCATATAGGTAGAGTATACTGTGTTCTCTTAAAACAGTTCATCTTCTGATATGTTGACATTTTTACAGTGGAACATGTTCCTGAATTTCCCTCATTTAGGTCACAAGGTTACAAGAAACTTTCAGACACTAGCTGGCATCTCTGAAAGAAAAGTCATGTCAGTCTTCAGTTCATCTTTCACAATTTACTCTACAGAAAACTGTAAGAATTACTCTTAGTACCTTTGAGTCTTATAGGATGCTGATACAAACATGCACTTAGCATGAAGTACACTAGTAATGGTCTGCAAATCAGTAGAACTATTCACATGCTTAGTCAGGCAAGTGCTAGAGCCCTTCATTGGAGCAAGGCTTAGGAAATGGCCACTGTATATTAGAGCAGTGTACAAACCCTTCCTTTCCCCTGCATCATTTATAATTGATTGTCTACAACCCTTAAATGTTTTACTTCTGTAGAAGATATTTGGTATCCTTGTTTGCAGTCCAGGAAATTAATTTTTTGTGAGATTTTTACCCTCTTAAGAATGAAAGAAACAGAAAGAAAATGTCTTTTTCTGTTCTTGAATAATCTCTGGCATTGTCTTTTTAACTCCTGTTGCATATATGTAATAAATTACAGAAATTAGTACTGCTGTCCTTTCTTGGTGGCTACCTCATACTGTAGCTGGCTGTGACCAACCTCTTATCAAGAAGTAGCTTGTAATAACCCAGAGCTCTGAGCTTCTGTGCTGGCCCTGTCCTTCTACTCCCATACCAAGAACAGATGTCCCAATGTCTTACTCCTGCAGACTGATTGACAAGCATACTTGCTTCTTTCTATCCATAGAAGCTGTAGAGGCCTTCTCAGATTCACAAAGAGTCAGAATCAACAGCATTTAATGTATTAATTCCTGCACCGATGGGTTGATTGCCTCCAATGTTCTCCTTCTTTCCCCTGCAGACCTTACTTTGTGGATGTGCTGTGAGGTCACTGAAGAGCAGAGTCTGACAATAATATTCAGGCCACTCACAGTTATACACTACATTTAACTGGCTAAGTTAGCAGCTTGATCATCCTGATGTCATTACATAGTCCTTTCAAAAAGACTGAGACTGACCCATGTCAATTTTCCATCACCATAGATATCACCCTATGCATAGGCAAGCTAAGGAAAATAGCCAGCTACCTTACACCTTTAAAGCTCATGTAACTGTCTAAACCTGGGTGCTGCAAAAACTCACATCCTCGTTAATACTGAATTAGTCTGTGAGTATTTCTCAGAGATGCTTCTGGCTCTCAGCAGATTCAGCCAGGATTGGTTACACATAGGTAATATTTTCTAAATTTATTTGTAAGCAGGATGGCTATAAATTTTATTTTGCTGTGGAAATTTAAATTCTGAGATATCGTGAAAATTTAAATTTGACAAGGATGGACTCATCTACCCAGCATGGACCTCTCATATTATGTATTCCAAGTGTTTTAGTTTGGCCAAGGTATCTGCAGGAGGCTGTCAGAAGTAACCTGGATCCTGTAGGTGATCTGTGCCTTTGCGGAATGGCATTTGGAGGCTAAGGTGGATCTCACAGGTGGTCTGGATTTGTCAGCCATATCTCATCACTAATGACCCCAGGAGGAGAAGCTCTGATTGTAATTCCATGCTATAATATGTCCATGGCAGTGCAGGATACTCTGGGACTAGAAGTGTTCACACTTGCATATTGTTTTGCCTTGTGCTCTCCTCCACACCCATTTTGGAGCCGGCAAATGACAAACTTAATCTGACGCTTCCTGAAGATAGAGGGGATACTATGAAGGCTGCTACATTTGTACCTTAGTATGCAGAACATATTCAGTGGGAATTGACATGAATGACATGACTAACAAAAAAAGCCAATACAACAGTAGCTAAATGAATTTTGCTACTGTCTGTTAATGAATGCTAAAAAAATTGTCACAGAACTTTCTGTAGCATCTTTTAAGTTTTATTTGCGGTAGGAGTACTTTGAAGGAGGCATCACTGCTTTACACCCACACCTATGAAGTAAAACCATGAGTAAACAACTTTGGACTGATTCACTTGTACACTTATGTGTTACAATAAAAGTTGGGGCTTTTTTTTTTTTTTTCCTCTGTATTTTTGCAAATATTAAAAATCTGTCATCTTACAGGATCTTGGTCTTGCTGTAATTAATGTCCATTTGTATTTCCTCTCCACCATGCTCAAAGTTTACCTCTTAAAAGTGTGAGTTATCATGGGAAGTAGTCAGACTGGGTTTTTTTTCGGTGAATGGAAGTCTTTTAAACCTGCAGTCTATCTGTGATCTCATGCCTGTGAATTAGCATGCAGAGCTACACAAGCCTGGTGGTGGAGGCAGCGGAAGAAGCCAGCATCGGGAAAGAGCAGCAGCCGGCGAGGGAGAGGGCTAGATGCAGGAGGAGGGCTACACAAAAAAAGAGAATGGAAAGCAGCTTCCAAAAGGGAGGAAAATGGGATAGAGGGCAGCAGCAACAGTGGAAGGGTGAAGGTGAAGAGGGAAGAACAGCTGCTTTTCCCCCTCGTATCCTGACTGAGTTTTTCTCTGAAATGCCCATGTTTTTTGAGCATATTGATTCTGTGACCCTCTTTAGCTGTTTGAACTCTCTATTGGAAAGAATCAAATTCAATCCAAATCTGTTTCTGGGATCTGTATTATTCTGCATTCCCTTGAGGTCTGAAGGAAACAGAAAAGACAAATGGTGTGATAATCACGGACTACACAAGAAAAAAACCCCAAACTGGGGTGAAACAGCCTGGGAGAGAGGTCCCATTTTCAGAGACTGACAACGTGATGGTCAAAGTTCTTCACATGTAATTTAAGATGTTTTTCTGAGCTCTGCAGTGGTGATCACAAAAATGCACTTCTCTGGGATATGGAACTGACTGATTTGTTTCAATTATTGTTTTCAGCACACCTTTCATAGCACCAGAAAAATATTTTTCATTCTAAAAAAAAACCCATACAAAGCTAGAGTCTAAAACTGAAAAGAAAGTCTTGAAAAGACAGGAACGAGGTCAGTAATTTTTAAAAACCTGCAAACATCTACAATACCATTAAGAAATATTAGCTCTTTAACTTTTCCCAGGCAAGGTACTTTTCCCATTTTGTTGAAAATTTGTTTTGGCATCTTTAGGTGACAACTCCTAAAAATACACTCAGAACAACTTGCTGCTTTGTTTTTGTTTGCCTATAGCACAGGTGGTGCAATTTGCACAGGTGTAGGGCTCCCTCCACCTGAAGTCTGAGTCCTTAGATCTCACAGTTGTATTCCTGTATCATTCTGTGCAAAACAGCTACTTGCGAATGCCACCTGAGCTTGGGCACCTCAGTACTGCTGTGAACTGTAACTGATCCAGAGAGGAGGAGTGCACTCCTAT
The DNA here is from genome assembly GCA_013400335.1 of Eurystomus gularis. Classification (NCBI taxonomy): domain Eukaryota; kingdom Metazoa; phylum Chordata; class Aves; order Coraciiformes; family Coraciidae; genus Eurystomus; species Eurystomus gularis. The sequence continues at coordinate 63,301 of VZZY01014512.1, forward strand.
GGAACTAAAATACATTAGCACAGCAAAACTATTCAAATGTGAGCACAGTGTAAATAGCATAATGTTTCTTGGAGAGAGGGGCAGTTGAAAGAAACTATACTAACTTGGAAGGGGAAATGAATGTTGGTTTAATTGGCTATTTAATGATTATCTGTTTTCTTCTTCTTCTTTTTCTTCCTCTTCCTTTTTTTAATCCAAACAGAAAGGTTAATCTAACTATACATTTAAGGCTTTTAAAGGCTCCATTACAAGACTTATTATGCTAAAAGAAACATACCTGGCATGCTGCAGTTTTCTAAATGTATCAGCGATGCATGTAATGATTCACTTAAACCATCATGGTCAGAATTCTTTTACATTATTTCTATGTAAATTGGATGCTTCACGATTACTATAATATGTGTGAAATTCCACTTATTATTTCTTTTAACATGGAAACTTTTATCACTTAACTTCAACTCACTGGACAGAATATTTGAACCATTTGCAGTCATTAGAGCATTTTTGTTTGGTCAAAACCCTTATGGGATTATACTTTGGAAAAATAGCATGAATTACATTCAATGCAACTGAATGGCAATTTTAAATATATAAGGGGCATCAGGAGTGCTCATCATTATACTTAGAATTCAACATTATATTTTATCTGTTACGGACTTGTTTTTACATTTACATTTTTTATATTCAAGAGATTTATTTCAGAATGTAGCATAAAAAAAGCCTTAATCCACATAGAATAGGCTATCTGATGAAATACATCTACATTTTTGGTGTTCTGGAGGACCAATTTAAAATACTAGCTTGGGTCATAAGTCTTTTAGTTTCACCTTACAAGTCAGAAGACATTCTCCTATATCCTAGGAATCACCGGGTGAACTGATGCAGCAGGATGTCTCTTGTAGTAAAACTGAAGGTGATGTTCTTCTTGGCTAGTCAAGACTTGGCACAGGGTCTCTCAAAACTTTCTGAGGTTCTCAAAGGCCCCAATTCACATCAGGATGAAGAGGCAGAAGAGAAAAGGAAGACTTAAGAGCAGCCAATAGCCTCATAATCCAGGCCTTGCCATTCTCCTGCAGGCAAACTAGCCTACCTTGTTGCCTGGTAGCTCTCCTAGGTGGATCTCTCTGGCTACAGCTATTTATTGGATTAGGAATTGGAAGTTCAGATACCTTGAGATTGCTCTAACAGCCTGCCTTAGGCAGTATTATTTACGGACCTTAGAAGAGGTCTAAGAAGAGTTTTGGCACTAGAGAGAGGTAGCAATCTAGAGTAGCCAAGAGGTTTTGCAGGAGGCAGTCTTCTGGCATGTCTTCCACAGTCCAGATTGGTAGGATCCTGATTTATGCCTATTCAGGAGATCTTTCCTTAATGCTCTTGCTTCCATCATCTTCCAATCAAAGTAATTTTTGAAGAGCTAACATTTTCTATCTCATCTCAACTTCTTTAAGGCTTCTGTCTGGGCTTCTTAAGGCTTTAAACTTTCTCAGTACACTTCTATTTTAACCACACTTGATAACATTTTTCCAGGAAAGAGTTAACTGAAATTAGTAGATTTTAATAAGATGATGGTTTGAGTTTTCTCTCTATCATGTGAAGATGCCATTTTTAAGACAAACTGATGAACCAGAGTATGATCTCACTGCTCTAGGTTTTACTCCAGTAAACTCTTCTTCTCATCCCTCAATAAAGCTGTCATTTTAATTTGAGTGAAAATGCCTCTGGTTAAAAATATACATCCTGATTCTAATAAGAAGTGCTCCAACCCTTCCACCACTAATCTTGCACCACTCATTTCCAGAAGTTAGTCTACCTGAGCTCACAGAGCTGTGTACCTTTAATTTCAGCATTAAAACACCGAAGACATTTTGAAAACATGGATTTTTTACAGGAAAGGTGAAGAATCATGTCCTGGGCCTCTGGCATAGAGGTCATGGTGTGCCGAGTTATTTCCTTAGATTTGACGCTCAAGCCTGTGTGGTTTTAGGAAAAAATCTTTGCCTCAGTTTCATTTAAAGCAAAGGTATTAGACAAGGTGATGAAGGCTTTCTTTCCTTTTGACATAACAGGTATCTGACAATGATTTTCATTCAATTATTTTGAAAATTCTTTGCTTTCCTACAACACAGATACAGTGAAAAATAACCTTAACATAATTAACATAGTTTTTTTTGTTTATGTCAAATAAAACCATCATTTTGTATTTGAATTTGTATTTGCAATACAATTTTTGTCTAATTTTATTAAGTGGTTTGAAGGAGATATGTTGAATTTTCTGGTCTGGTTTTTGTAAGTTTTGTATATTTCAATTTAACAATGAGTATCTGTAATATGTAAAGAAATATCTTTAGCTGCATATGTTACACATACTTAATATTTTAACCACAATTCTTAAAATATGTATTTAAAGTTTATGTGGCCAATAAAATCTAGAATACCTTAGGTCAAATAATTCTTTAAGAATGGCCCCCCCCACTCCTACACCTTAGCTACTGTGCGTGTTTATGGTGTTATTTTAGATATACATGTATGTATTTTTAAAAAAAGAAAAAAAGTTATTATTCTAAATATTTGCTTTCTCTGTTCATTATGGTTTTACCTCATTTGTTAAAACACAGAATGAGTGCTCACTACAATGCAGTATGTCTTGCTGCAATGCAATCATCAGGTATTTAAATAGATATAGTTTAAAATGGCAAAGACTAAAGTTTCATCATAACTCGTAGGGGAATTAATGACTCTGCTCACAGACGTTGGTTTGGAGGACAGAGACTGAACAGTGCCATTACAGAGAATAAGCCACTGGCAAGTCAGGCAATTCACTGAGGACAGAATGATTAGCCACAAGGAGCACTTACAATGTGCACTGGTAATTTAGGTAATTGTATTGCAGGGTTTGTACACCCATGAATTACAGAGATCTTTTAAAAAATATATATTGTGCAATTTGAACATATTCTGAACCAGACACTAGGAAGAATCAGCTGTCAAGTATTTCAGATAATATAAAGCATCACTGAGGTATAGTATTTGGAAAAACATGTAGAAGACAGCATGCAATAAAACTGTAGCATATACATTTTTCATAAGAACTTCTTCACTAAGATGTTAGGTATTTAAACACTCCAAAAGACACAGATTTCCTGCAGAAAATTAAAAGCAAAACAACAAGGGGGGAAAATCCTTAAGAAGGGGGTGGTATCATTGGAATACAACATTAGATTGATTTATGTTATCGTTTGTAAATGTATGATACAGTCACACCTAACCTAGCAAAAAAAATCCTTATATTTATTTCCTTTTTTGCACTGCATATTTTCAAAGACCTTCTATAGTTAACATTATAATATAGTTAGTTGCTACATATAATCTGCACTGATTATAGGAAAACTGTCAGTGTCTGTTCAAGGTCTGAAAAGGCTGCAGCAAATAGCTTTTCTCTTTGCCATGGAGACTGGGGTCTGTTTTTACGGTTACTCTGGTAACCAAAGCCTTTCTGGTGCTAGTCCTTTTCAGTTACTTTAGCTATTAAACCCTCTGGTTGAGACAAAAGGAAGGCAGTATGCAGACACTTCCCTGTAAAGCAAATCTCAGGGTTAAAATTGAGCAAAACTTGTAATAAAAGAAATAAAAGCAGCTTCTAATCAGCTGGTTGTATTGTAGCTGCGAGGTGTTGTTTGTGTGCTTGCCTACATGTGGGAAGCTTGGGTTTGGTATGTTTGAATTTTAATCTGATTATTACAGGACTAGAAAATGGATTAGGTATCTTCAGTGCTGTTTCAAGGAACACAGTCTCTCAAACCTGTGACCCTCACAGTGCAAAAGGCATCAGTTTTCAAAGTTATCAGTCGGTGGGGGAATTTTTTTTAAGGTGAGGATTCTGACATTGCTTAGGGTGACTGATATTAAAGTAATTGTAAGTAGACATTACAGAATGCTGCCCCCAAAGTCATGGGATTGTTATGTGGCATTAATGAACCTTCACAGGGACTGGGGTGCTTTAAAAAACAAAGTAAAAAAAATGGATGCTGACCTGAAAGCTTATTATCGTCATGATAATAAAATACCCAATTCAGTGATCAATTTAATGAAGTTGATTACAGAAGATTGGCAACGGCAGCAACAAAAAAGATAGAAGTCTGAGTTGTAAAATATTTAACAGCTAAGATGGTAGTAAGTGTCATTTTTGCTTGGAATCAGTAAGTGTAGGCAGGCTCCCAAATTATCTTGTTTTTCAAAATAGTAATGTTTTCACCTTAGGTAAGGGCTTATTATGGCAAGCTTTTACCATCCCTACACATTTTGGTTTGAGCTTTCTACTCCGAATAAAGAGGATTTTTCTCTGGAAGAAACAGCAGACTAAATAGACCACAAATAATATGCTTCACAACTGAGCAATCCATTCTTGCTTTAACATGGTCAAACTAAGTAACTCTAAATACTGCAATACCCATGGTGATAAGCCACTTTTGAGCTGCAAAGTATTCAATTATTTTTCATTTGAACTATTAAACGTGTCACATAGAAATTCCCCATTGCTGTTTTCACCCACTTAGATTATCATGTTTAAAAAAAAGAATAACTTTGTCCTATCAGAAGAGAGTTCAAACTAAAATACTGCAGGATATAGCAACTAAATTAAGACCAATTGGTATTTGTTAACAGAGAGGAAAACACCTGCAGTACTTAAAAAACTAAACTATCAGTTCATCAATAAACTAAGTGCAGGATCAGAATACTGGACTGATCTTACTTTAATCAGATTTGTACATTTCAATAGAGAACACTCATTTAAATGTATAGGCATAGTATTAAAGTGGTAAACATAAGGTTTTCTGAGGCCACTGTTTGATGTGAGCATCACTACTAGAAAGGGCGAGTACAGATTCCTGATACCAGGTGTGCAACTGATAACCAGGAATTCCCACACTAAAAAATATATTAAGCACCCTTTTTGTTCCATTTTCTGGAGAAGACAGGTGTCATAAGAAAAAGGGGAGAAACGTATGTCTTTGAAATGGCTGGAATCAGAAGCAAGTTGACTATTTCTGGATTCACTGTAGTGATTGATCAAAGGAAATTTGCCATTTAAACTGCTTTTGCATTTTGTTTCCAGAATTAGTAGGTTCTCATAAGCTTTTGGCCAAATGTGTCTCCAGCCTTTCTGCCACCTCAAATAGTTTGCTGTTTTCAAAGAAGTGGATATTATTCATAATAAAACATTGACCTTGTGGAAAAATCCAGACCTGTAAATTAGGTAAAATGGAGGATGGCAGGTTTCTAACAAACAGTCATACGCAATCACGGAACTAAACACAGCAAGCTCCTGGCACAGGAAGATTTTATTAACCACGTTTGTCACTAGCCTTTCTTCCTAAGTCCTTGAGTTTATACTTTATCTCCAAATGAATACTCTAACCGCAGACTCTCTCTCATACCCATATTCAGCACAGCCCTTCAGAAATACCATGGCGGGGTGTTTAGGATTTATGCCCCCCATTGGGTCACCTGTAATGTGGGAATGCTCTTGTGAGCCAGAAAATCAGCCTTCTCTTTACCAGGGGTGGCAGGTAAAATAAGGGTCAAGCTCTGACCTGCTAGCTTTAGTTTCCCATTCCTACGCCCAAGAATGATATCCCTATAGCTTCCCTGCAAATCGATTACCCAAGGCTAATGCTACAGGCAGCCCCATGCCTTGTACTCCTCCTCTGCAGGGCCAGGCACAGAAATCTGAAAACTATTGCTTTTGCCCTTTCTATAGAGGGAGACAGAGATCCTTACTGCAAATAATGTACATGGTGATTGACAATCTGCAGTCCTTCATGGCATTTTGTCTGCAGGAAAAAAAAAAGTCAATATTCCCATTTTTCCTGCAGGGAAAGCTGAGATCAAGGCTGAGTGACGACTAAGACTACAATTTAAACTTGAGCCCTGGGATTCTAACCCCTTGTTGAACTGAAAACTTCATAGCAAAGAGCTTAGACAAAACCCTCAGCTGTGCTTGAGACACATTCATCTGGGCAAAATCATTTCTGAAGTAGAGCAAAGCAGTTCAGATTGGAGTGAAGGCCTACTTGTGTGACTTTAAACACCATACAGTTCAGACGATGTGCCGAAGCTGAAACCACAAGGTATGGTCATCTAACTCACAGGTAAATGAGGAGGATTTATTGCTTTGCACAGAGGTATCGAGCAATGAGTATCTCCAATGAGTGAGCAAAAGCCTCATAAGCACATTTGATCAGTGTGTACCTGGAATGCTGATCCCAGGGTAAGCTACTCCATCTTAGTGATTTTATATTTTCTTTGAAATCTACTTTTGTCAAGTGAAAATTAGAGGTCTGTGTTTTCCAAACCTTTTGCACTGGCTTAGGGCTGTGCACAAGTGCCCTCAAGTATGATCTATGGCAAAGCTTCTAAGAGCCTTCTAGCCTTGCTCCTCTTTTGTAGGATTGAAAGCCATGGGGCCAAATTACCTGACCTTCTGTGACTTCTGGGAGTGCAGGGAGTTGTGGGGAGTGATGGAAAAGAAGCTTTGGGCTGTAGGATTTTAGAGAGAAGATTTTTAAAAATAAATGTGTAATGTCTGAGAGGGGTGGAAGTAAAAACAGAAAAAAATAGTTAATTGTGGAAAAGGATATCAACAATGACTCAATACAGTGACAAGCTGCTGTATATGCAATTGTAGGTACTCTGTTAGTAGGTGCTCTGTAGTAGGTACTCTGTCCTCATACTGCTGCACAGGATCGTTAGGGGAACTGGCCCACACTTTTCAGGTCATTTCTTGGCTCTAGCAAAAATCTCTTCTGCTACATAGTGATCAGCAATGCAAATATAGTTCCAGTTTCAAGGAAGATACATCCACGTAAAATTTTATTTCACCATGAACTCTGTGTAGTATTCACCTTGTATAAGCACAGACAACTTCTACAAAACATCTTTACAACCGTCTTATAAATGAAGCAGCATGCTTATGTAGGATATAACAATTGTAAGATCCAAGCATTGAAGATATTTGTCTGAGATGTCTTGCACTGGTTTGAAAGTCATGAAGCATAACTCCTGAAACCGTTGCACATGTGGGACTGGTGACGTCATTTGACTTCTGCAATCTACAGCCACCTCCTCTGTGTAATGGGGGAAAAATATATAGGCACCTGTTTTGCCAAATCCAATGTGCAGAAGAAATAAAAAGTGGAATTTTAGCAGTTAAGAGTTGGTTTTTTTTCAGTAGATTAATTCAAGTGAACAGCAGACTTACACATATAGGTAGCAAGTTACCAAGCAGCATTCAGCAGCAAAGATACGATTAGAGGACTCATTGCTCTGGCTGTAAACCTCATAAATTTGCTTTCGTTGCCTAAACCTAGATAGCTGGAACAATTTGAGACAATTTAGTTTGTCTGAGACACCCTTATGGTGCCAGCAGGTATAATGCAGGTGATATGGAAGACCAACACTGCTCTGGACCAATGGCTGACAGCCAGGCTGGACACCCTCACCTATCTCATACACAGTAGTTGTTTGTTTAGGCAAGTAAGGCAGCCAAGGTTGCCTGTTTAGGCAACTAAATTGCTCATGCGGATGATCAGCAAGAAGAATCCCTATGTTTTTTGCAGAAAGATGATCTCGTGTAGCTCACAGCTTTTATCTGTAAGAGAGACCAAAGAACATCCTGGCTTAAATTGTTTATCAAAACATTCTTTCAGAAAAAAAAAAATTACTTTAGGAAAACAATTCTATAAAGTTGCTCTAGTTTCAGAGAAACTGTATAAATAAGCATCTGACTTTCACCTCTCTCCTTCAAAACCAAAACCAACCTCAAACCAATTTCCTTTTATGCATTTTATGCCATCCTTGTAGTAAATTACATTAAGCCCTGCTGAGGTGCTACACGGTCAACAAATGTGTCACTGCCATGAATCAGTACATTAAAACAGTTAAAACAAGTTTCAGCACAGTGTGGACAGAAATACCATTTAGATATTTTTATTTCCTACAGATCTTGGAAAATAAATATTTTATTTCCACTTGTTAATTTTAGAAGAATTTTGTTATGCCGTTAACCATTCAGATTGTCACACAGTTGCTAAAGTTACTTCTTGTTCATGTTACCCTGCAACTTTTGAATTCACCATCTCCCAGCATCTAGCCCATGGCCCCAGCCCAGCAGACAGCTTCATCACAAGCATCGTGATTGTTTTTTCTTTCTCACAGCCCCTCAGTGTTAAAACTGTACGACTGTATGAGGTTCTCAAGTTTACATCAAAACAATTACTCTTCTGCCTTTAATTTGCATAGCATATTTCCAAAAAAATGGCATTTAAGCATGACAGAGATTTACAAACCACACACGAGTTAAAACTGATGGAATACTTATTATTACTTTTTTGAAGACTAATCATGGTTTTATGGGTGGTCCTCTTTGTGTCAGCCTTGAGTTTGACCTTGTCTGCTGTTGAGAATTGGTTCCCTGCTATATATACTTTAGGGCTTTATGCAAGCTTTGTGTTAGGCAACTGAGGTGAGAAACTTTCTGCACAGTCTGTTTTCATTGTGAAACAGAACACCATGCTCACTTGTGGGGTTTCACTTAGCTGAAGTCAGAGAGGTCTGTTATCTGTTCTCAAGTGCAGGTGGCAGGAGCAGCTCCTCATGGGGGAGTGTGGGGAATAACAACCCTCAACTGGAAAGCTAGCAGGCACAGGGCAGTACATCCTTCACACTACATCCAGCACCTCTCTCCCAAAGCTATTGTCTTGACAGCTCATGTAACAAGACTGAGTAAAGGAGCAGAAGCTGATGCCACAGAGGAAACTGAGCGCTTCTGATGTCCAAAAGAGCATGACCCATGAACATCTGCATTAAGGCAAAGGGATCTGAGTAATAAAATACATTTCAAAGATACTACACATCTGTTTAAGATTCTTCTCCTACCACTGAAATTTTCTTCACAGGTTTGCACTGAAAGCAGGACTAGCTTCATATACCTACTCTGAGACCTATGATCATATATTGTTACATTTATGGTGGGGGGCAATATTAATCTTCTCATAAATTTCTGTTTACTCTGTGCTTTTCTTGAAGGAATAGCTGATTAGTAATTAAGTATAATGGTAATCTTTTACCTATACTATAACACTATCTTCAAGATTATTGTTTTCCTTTGGTAAATCAGTGTTTGTAGGGCATTTGGCAACACTCTTCAGCCAAGATAATGTGATGACTTTGTTAGAGCCACACATAAATTCTTACTTTGGCTATTGTAAATCTTCACTAAAGTTATTCAAATTCAGCATATATCTTCAATTGTCACATGTTCCAAATGTTGTAGAGCCAAAATCTATGTAAAGGATCAATAGAGTTTTGATTTATTAAGCTACCTGCACCTGTGCCCAATTTTACCTCAAGGATAGTTACATGGTCCCTTACAGAGCTTAAGCTTAACTTCTCTAGGCTTCAGAGCAAGGGTATTTGACTAACTTTCTGAAGCACAAATAACTCAAATTGTATGCAAGTCGGGGTCAATACTGCTAACATTACTTCTGCCAAGCACCAGCTAATCCGACAAGATATACTGGCAAAATTGCTCTTGATCTACAAATACAATACGGTACAAGTAAGGGTAGCAGTGTGTATTTTTGTGGATAAATGGCTTATCAGTTTAATTGTTATTTTGAGCTTTCAGTTTTGGTTGATTGCTACTTCTACCTGCTGCCAGCTCAGCCTTTCAAAAGATGAGTGGATATAATGTTTTTGACCCTTGTTTATTTTCTTGATGCTTCTGGTGACTGAATGTTTTGAGAAAGAGGGTTTCTGATATTACCCTTTATTCTCAGTTAATTTTTAATACTAGTATAATTATAATATGTAATCTGTAATCTGTGGGCTTGTTTTGTATTACTAAAAGTACTAAACACTCCTCTGGAAGCACTTGTGTTAGGACTCTAAGAAACAGATGACTTAAGAGATCTCTTATTTCCATCTCATATTTTGTAATGATGTGGTGTGACCTGGAGTAATATGACTATTCAGAAATACAGATGTAGTTTATAGAGCATTTACTTGCTAGCTTTTAAGCATCTTTCTGTATTTTCATATTTTAAAATGTCTAATCTATATTAGGAAATATATTGCAGTGAAGGAAAAAGATTCAGGGTTGCAAATCTAACAAAGTTAATCTGCATACTTTAATGGAAGTATTGATAAAAATAAATAGGACATTTTATTTTATCCTGGGAATGATAATAAATATATCTTTCTATATTCGATAATCTATTACTTCAGTGTAATGACTTTAGCACTCAGAAAGTGTCTGAGCTAATAGTTCTGTAAATATAGTTTTTAATTAATTTAACTCTTTGAATCATATGCAATTAGAGCTTTTTTTGTTAGATTTTAATTGTTTACTCTTTATAGACTGATTCTGTAAGTTGTTTATTACTTCAAGAAAAAATGTAAGGGCCGCTTTTAGGTCAAGGTTAATAGAAAACATTGACAGCTTTTTATTCCAGAATTAATGGAACAGATACATATATATCACAAAATAACATAACTCCATAACACAAAACTGAAGACATATATCTGTACTTCACTGATGTTGATTAGAAAGTTTGCTCATAATGCCCATGTCTTCTAATGCAGAATTTCAACAGGTACATGAATACCGGACTATCTTATAATGTTCCATCTCACTGCTCTTCCTTTTGCCAAACCTAATTTAGCACTGGTCATTTCTAAGAGTTCTAATTTTTAAATAACCTTTATCACTTCTAAAAAAGTCTTGGGAAACAGGAAGCCTGAGTTTTCTTTTTTTTTAAATGTGATACCCTTACAGTAGGAAGGCCTTGACTTTGTGAAATATCTGGTACCTCATCTTAGGAATTGGCCTCCATCAGTGCACATCAGCACTGTAAAATCAATCCAAGTAGTCTTTGAGGTGGGTGTCCTGAGTGTTCTCCATGTCTTTGGCTCAAACCCCCTTCTTCAGGATGGACCTTCTGCACCAAGCTTCAAGTCTGAGCCCTGAAATGCCAGGGACAATTTATTCGGACTGTTTATCCAGTGCTACATGGTCCATGCCTCAAGTTATTTTGTTGATTTGTTTGCTTTCCAGCAATGTTTGCTTCAGCTCCATCCTCTGAAGAGTTGCACCTCAATAGATCTGCCACTTAGTGTAAAGAAAGAAAAAAATGTGTTAAAAACCCTCTAGCCACTGGAGAAATGTTTCAAGTAGATATATTTGTTTTTACTTAGGTGACCTATAGGATGCTATATGTTGTCCTTTCAAAGAGGACAAAGAGCTTCGGAAATATCGGTGCCTTTTATGGCTCTGTAGGGTTATGTCTGTTGTGTGTATATGTGCACACATGCTCTCACATACACCAAAGAGAGGAAGTCATTTTATTTTACACAAATCAGCTACTTAAAGTAAATTGAGATATATAGAATTTACCAATGAAATGAGTGATTTGATGTGAATAAAAGAGGTGGTGTGTTGTAAATCAGTACTGACAGCCAAATGGGAAAAATTGACAGAGCACTGTAATCACTCCCAACATCCACTGAAGTTATTGATCCAAAACCTCTATAATCCCCTTCACATAACACAAGCAATTTCATATAATACCTGTAATAACAGTGCATTCAAACTCAAGTAGCCATCAGAAGCTTTGTATCTAATGGTGAAGCAGGCCTCCGCTGAGTAAGTGTAACAACTAGAGCACAAAAACGCCGATGACTCTCGCCTTTCATAGGTAACGGTCTGTGATAAGAGCTAGTTCAGAAGATAAACAGTTCCTAACGCCAAGGAAAATGAGCTATTAATTGCCTGCTCACTAAATACGTTGTAAAGGCCCTAAAACCCTGGGTGCAAAACGGGGAGAATGCAAGCAGGATTTGGAGACTGATAACGCCCTGGGCGCTATCCACACGGCAGCTATCTGATGTTAATTACAAGAGGGGAAGGAGGGCTGAGAGGTATTTAGCTGCTGGGTCATTACATCCTTCCCAGGTGTTTTTCCCATGAAATGTTCCACCAGTTTTACAAGCTCCTTCTCTGGCTGATGGATTATTCCACCGCCTTATCAAAGCTTTGCCAGCTCCTCATTAATATATAGAGTGAGCAGCGCGGTTCTATATATCATTGTCTTCTTCTCGGGGAGGGCTAATCAGTCAGGCATTATCAGCCCGTCAGCAGAAGGCAGGCAATCAGGCCTGACAGCGGAGAATCATGGGAGAGCAGGGAAGGTTAAATGAGGCTGACAGTTGTGATAATGATGATTATACTATAAATTAAGATATGATGATAAAGGAGAATAAAAGACACAATCTGAAGCAATATTTGGTTTAACATGTCTCTCTTTTTCGGTACTGTTAAATGGCCATAACATTTATCACGCCGAACAAGAATGGACATTTAACTACCATGATAAAATAGGACAGCATCAGATTGAAAACCCAACAAGTTGTGATTATTGTGTCAGGCACTTTTCCACTGGTTGAAAAAACTGGAGATAGAGCATATGTTATAATCATTCATGCATTATTCTGCAGAATGAAAAGAAAATAGATCTATTTTAGAAATGTCTTCCAGACTTCTAGATAAAAAAAGAAAATCCAAAAGGAAAAAATTAATATAGTCTCCTGCTTCCAAGATCATTTTTATCAATGAAACTATAGGAAGCTAAGTGATAGTTCCCACCACGTCCTCATAATGAATGCGTGTATTAATTAGGAGCTGATTTGGAGGATTTGTAACTGTTTTGCTGTTAGTCTCTTATTAGGCAAAACAGTATAAATGAAATCACAGAACATCAACACTTCCTTTTTAAAGATTACTTTCTTGTCAGTGGGTAAAAATAAGTAGATTCACACAGGTGAAATCAACTAGAGTTGGCATGGTTTTCAGTGTGGGAACATATGCAATACTGTGGACATCATTAAACTATTTGGTTGTTTGCTTAGCTGGATAGATGATATATGTATCATTTGCTTATGATGTTTATGTTTAGGGTGCTTAGCAATCCTAAATAAATATCATTGGACTGTGAGACTGATGCCAGTTAACACAGTTTATGCAGCATCCCAGTCCCCATGCACCTTCATGCAGTAAACCAGGACAGCCAGACCAGGCTGAACAGAGAGTACTTTGTGCACGAGTGTGTTTGCCACCTACTGAAAGGAAGGAAAAGTTTGGTAGGGAAAGTGTGAAACCTCCTTTCTGGAAAACCACATACTTTAGAATAAGTTGAACTCAAACACCCTGTATATCTGCAAATAACCACTCTGTTTCCTGCAGATATGTTAGAAGAAGTTATTATCTATTTACATGGAGAGCTTTGTATAAAACAAATGTGTATGATTTACACAAGTATATAATTTCTGTGTCCGTAGAGCTGACTGTGTTCCAAGTGCAAAGGCAAAACCTCAGACCAAGCCAATGGTGTAAAGCTATAGACTTAATAACTGGTTTGTACATGAATACCTGAGTATATTTTTGTATAATGCACCCAATTGTGATGCATCTCTAACTATGATACACTTGTTATTACTTAACAAATATGTGCAAGGAGATAGATAATAATTTGATCAATCACTCTATTGGTTGATACTTGATCTGTGCAAATGGAGCTTTTGTGTTAGACATAAAAGAAGAAATAAACTTCAATTAGCGTATGCTCTATTGAAGTGACAGTGCAGGAGAGAGAAACAAATATTTTAAAAGTTAATACATTTGTTTTCTCCATCTCTCCTTTAAAACCTCAGATTGGGAAGTATTCTCAGTATAAAAGCAATTACTAATTGTGGAAGTGGTTGAGATGACTGTGCAAGTCACAGACACAATTACTTGCTTTATAAATGAAACAAAGTTAGTCCATATCAAGCCTCCCATGAAACATGACTTGTCTGGAAGCTGCTCAGACACAACGGTGATGGCAGTTACTTAAGTGCCCTAGACAAACAGAAATCTTTGCTGTGATTATAGTGATTACCTTTTCTGCAGTGATTGACTCACTGGAAATAAAGTCAGAGCTATTTTGTAGCAGGTAAAAAAAAAAAAAACCAACCCCCAAAAAACAAACAAAAAACCCCCCCAAAAAACTCACAACCAGAAAGAAAGCCACCTTGAGACAACTGCTGTAGTATTGTTTTTCATTGAAAATGGCCTATTGTCTAATGCACTTTAGAACAGTATTTTTATTATTTGATCAGTTCAATTTACCAGAGTAGTGAAAATTGCACACATTCCTCTCATACAGATGTAAAGGAAGGAACACAGATGAGTTTATAAACCTGACAGTCTGTAATGGAAATGCTTATGCAACCAGCACTCTCTGGCTGTGCAGCCTGCTCTTCAGAAAAACCCAAAGATATTCATTATTAGAGGACAAGGCAAGAACGTGGAAAAATACAAAGAAAGAAATGTGATCAAATGGAGTATCCTAATGCAGCATCCGATGCTTTATTTATGTTTCTTTTCTGTCATGATACACAGCACTTTGCCTTGTTTCAATCTGAAACACGTTATTGCGCCTTAAAAAAAAATCACTAGAGTTCTTCGTGAAGATAGGGATTTTGTTTTGCTATGTATCCTCCCTAAGATCAGGGTTTTATTAAAGGAGCAACGCTGCTTCAGAGATTTTCTCACTAGCTTGTTCCGTGAATTCAAGTGCACATTAAAGATATATTCACAGGACTTCAGTCCAATAAACCAGCAGGTTTTCATGAGATAATATATTTCTTCTAAGAGGCGGAGAGGGGATAAGCCTGGTGCAACCAGGAAAGAGGAAGGAGACCAGTACAAAGATTCTGACTACATATTTTAGAGACATCCACTGCTGGAGTTGAGACACTCTGCAGGATCAGACTCAACTTATGTTCTAAGAAAATGGTGATAAAATGCAACATCCTCCCTTCCCACCCCAGCTGTAGCTAACCTGAAAATAAAACAAAGTCATTAGGTGGATTGTCTGAGGAAATGTGTTATAAAAACAAGTTGTTTTCCAAGCCTTTATCCACTTACTGAGTTGGGCAGCTCATAATATCTCTTGGGATAAATATCACTTACTGGGCTCAGAAGTCCCATGTAGGCAATGACTAAATTAAGATTCAGGTCAAGGCTCATCAGGATAAAGCGCACATTTCTTAGGAGGAAATAGTAACTCTACCGAATTCAGTTGGGATTTTGCAACTAACGGTGGTGCAGCTCGGATTCCTTCTGTGGAGATCTTAGTAGGTGCGGGGACACATCATTGGTGCCTGGATACTAAGATTCAAGAACAGGGATCCTTTGTCTTCCTTCCAACCTCTGTTTTCCCGACCTTCCCCTCCTACCCCTCTCTTAATGGTCCAAGAATACACAGCGTACCCCCATAGTAGATGGCCACTGCTAAATCCATCCAAGTCTAAAATGCTTAGCTGAGGCTCATTAGTGTTCTTATAAAAATGCAATTGGATGCGTGGTTTATCATTTGGAGGTAAGGTTCTAATTTTGGCACATAGGAGGCTACAGGCAGGAAAATATCTTGTTCCTTATTCCATTTTATTAACTTTGTTTTGTTCGCTTGAGCCTAGCACTGTGTTAGACTTTGAATAATCACAGCTGTACAGGTAGCTCCAGTGGAGTGAATGAGAGGCTTTTTCAAGGGCTCTGCTCCCTGCAGAAATGATTTGTACCTCTGCCTGATTGTCACTAACAGAAAATGAGAAATAGGAACATTCAATGCAAAGTAATGTGTTCTGTACAATTACTGGATTAATAATTTTATTCCATTACTGTGTGGGGAGAGAGGACATCAGGTTGAAGATCTGCAATTCTAGTATATTTCTAAGCGTCCTGTTAAGAGAGTGAGCAAGGGTCAGGAAACTTAATTATGCCATAACTAGATAGAAATTGCCAAGTGATAAAAAGAAACATCCAGCCAGATTCAGCAGGAAATTACAGCTTTAATAATATAGCATAATGCCTACTTCTATACAATTATTGGAGAGACCCTGAATGATTTTAAATAACAGGCTTGGTTTTCCAGTAACGACAGGGGAAAAAAAGTCTGAAAATGACATTTTGCATTTTGCTGTAAATATTTTTCTGAGGTTTTGGGGTGTTTTTTTGAAAGATTAAATTATTAAAAATCACATATTTACTCTTGGTAATGTGAAAATGCTATTATTCTGAAATAAGAGAAAGGTTATATTTATGGAGAAATTTATATTTGTGGAAATTAAGCCTGTGGAATCATACTTTTTGGTCTACTGTGCTTCTGGATTGTATTTGTAATTTTGAAATGAAAAAGCAAAGCGCACTGAAATTTATATTAAAAACTTAGGACCGAGTGATTTTGTTTTACAGTCTCAGTTTTTTCCACGCTGCCACTATGTTTGTGACCAGTATCTCCCTGGACAGTGTTCTTTCAGTAAATGCTTATGAACAGATTAAAGATGCACTTGCCTGCTGATACAAGATTTCCTTATGATTTTGTAGTCTTTACAAAAGATTAAAAAAATACTATTTTAGCATAAACAAAACTCTTCATCCTAATGAGAAGCAGTCCTTTTTTTCTCTTTCTCCTCCCAGATGAAATAGGATATTTTAAATATTAAACTCTTATCACCTTCGTAAACACCGCATGTGATATTAAGGCCTTTTGCAATATACGTGCATGTGTTTGTCCATTTATTTCTAATGTAAGAAGGAAAAGTCATTTCTGGTGCTAACCCAGGAGAGCCCAGCTTTTCATTTTGTATTCTGAGGATGCAGATTAATCAACCTGACTCTCTTACCCAGGGCTAGCCATTCTGCCTAGAAATCTGCATATCTGCATATTACTGTCCTTCCCTGAATTTAATTTCCTACAGGAGCTGATATTAATCACCCTGTTTAAACAGAGGGGATTTGAGGTCTATACAAATATGACATTTTTTATGGAAGTTGTAGAGTATTTTCTCCTCTTTCATTATTATTTAAAGAGACAATAGCGTGGTGCTTTAAAGCAAACTGTAGGAGATTATTTTTGTTTATTTGAGCTCATATATATTTAGTTTAGATTTTAATCATAAAATACAGTGCACCGAGAAAACTGTTTTACATTTTTCCTTTCAGAGTCTTCCTTCCCTGCCAAGAAAATTCCTCCAGATTTCATTGCTTATGAGGGAAGATAGTTGGGGCATATATGTCTCAAATACATCCTAGATGAAAAAGTTTATTTAAACCCTTTATTTAAATGCCATACTGGCTTCATTGCCACAGTACCAAACATCAAAGAAACAGGTGAGCATTCCTACACCCATGTTTTGCGGCTGGTGAACGCAGGCAGAGAAATGTGGTTGACTTATCAGGTGAATACTGAAATCCATGAGCCAGATATATGTCTTCTCATGGATTCCAGCAGCCCATGTCCTCTCCAGGTGTCAGGGGGAGCACCTGAGGAGCTACCACACTGTCACCAAGAGGTGGAAGGGGGACATTAGTTGGTAGGCTGTCACCCTACCCTTTGCCAGGTAGATCTGTATCTACACAAAGCCATTAGCCCTGTTTGTGCACAGTCAAAAAAATTGGTCAAACAGGGAATCCTCATGGCTGATAACTCCTTGCTATCTCCAGAAAAAAGAAAAAAGACAATTTCATGGAGGCAGTGGCAGCAGTTCCATCGCCATCCTACCTTAAAGCCCCCTCCATATTTTGTGTCTGAAAGTGGAGAACAATGAACTGTCACTGTGTGACTCTGCTGATGTCAAGCGCATTGTATGAAGCAGGAATTCAGTCCAATCCGTCTGTCCCTCAGCCAGTATTACTTGGCATATTTTATTTTGGCTGCCTAGACTGCAGTTATGGTCCAAGCACAAACAACTCAGAAGAACAACATGCTTGGAAATACGTGCCTGCATACCCCAGGAGTCTCTGCCAGCTGGAAAAACAGAGCATACATCAGTTACTGACTAGATATGCTGCCCTTGTTAAAAAATGAAGCTGCCATCCAGGTTTTTGTTTAAATTTACACCTTGGCCTATTGTGGCACTCCAGGTTAATTTGGATTGGCACCTCCTTTGCAGAGCTCTCTGATGCAGCTCTGAAAAAGGTGGGGCTTTTTCTCATAAGGCTGGGCCCTTTCATAGGAAACCCCAGCCTCCTGTCAAAACGGTGCTTTTCTGTCTCTTATTTACATACCCCAAAACTTCATGAGAAGAGATCCAACATTGCATCCTTCTTGCTTTCTCTATCAAGAAATATATACAAGCTTCAAGTCGGGGAAAAATTTGAACAAAATTGCTGACTGTTTTCCAGTCAACACGAGTACAGAACAGGTATAACAGTAAGTAAATTTTCACAAAAGCTGTGATGGAGACTTGTTCCTTTATTTGCAGAGGTGAAATAACAGTTTTTTAACAAGATATGATCTGGATTCTATTTGAGCTCCTGGTTCTGAAAATCCTTGTGTTACAATTCCCAGAGAGGTTATGTCGCCAGTGGTTTCACTGGGTCTGCTTGGGCAAGTAAAATTAGGCTGCCACAATGTACAGTCAAGGCAGGTATTTGTAACTCTTTGATAAAAAGTCATAGTGGTTTTCTTTTTTTTATTTCTGACCTGAAATGGAATGAGAGGTTGATCTAAATAATATTTTTTATTTTTATACAAATTTCACCAGGTTTTAGAAATGGTTTCCTGTTTCAGAAAACTTTCACAATAAGGTAAAAAAATACCCAGTTGTTGTGACTAACCCAAGATTTTCTGGAGGACTTATTATCCAAGGTCCTGGCACCACTGTGAACAGATTACCAGTATTCAGTATTCATATCGTTCTTCCTGAACACCTAGGCTGCTATGTTTTCATTGCCTGTTACAAATCACAAGGGTATCACCCCAGGCAAATAACAGCTTAGCATGTTTATCTGTCTGTGTTAACAGCATTTCATTTGAAGTCTTAAAGTCACAAGTGGCTTAAAAGGGCACATGACTTCACATTTTATTGCAAAATGACAAGGTCCAGCTTCATTTGTTCTGCTTTGAAGTATTCATGTTCCTTGGCTGCCTGATTGCAGCCTTTCCTATTCAAACTTTGAGCACAATCCCCTTGAACCAAGACACTGTCTTCTGTAGACAACAGGGAGAACTTTGCTTGTAAAAATGCTGTTTTCAAGCTTAGTTGTCTGGCTTCCATTGGTGTAATATTATCCACTGTTACTTTCTTTAGTGCTAGCTGGCCGGTAAAGGAAAAGATGGGGTCAAATTGTAGTTTTGTAATTAATTTACATGACCTTTCTGCATTCATATGGAAGACAGAACTGAAAACTATTTAATAATAGTGTTCTGTATCCTTATAGAAAAATGTAAAAGTACCTAAAAGTGATAGCCTGGACTAAGTATATTCTTCCTGACATTTGACAGGCTTTAGTTAGAGTAAAAATGTTTTAATCTTAAAGAGTGTGTATCTATTTGTAGGAAATAATAGAAAATGCAAAATACAGCACAGTCAACATATCTAAATGAGGGGAGACACTTAAGAACTTTGCTGAATCAGCATTAAAGACAAATCTCCATTTAAATTTTTTATCTGTCAAAAGTTTTCTGAGACAAGGCTAGAAGCACTAAAAATAGCCCCAGTTTCACTCTGCCAAGGAGAAAACCATATCATATTGCTTGAGATGATAATAACAGAGAATTCTTTCTGATAGAAATCTAAAGTGTTTTCATGCAATTATAGCAACAGAAAACTTGGTTCACATGGTTCCTTACAGGCCCTCTAGGCAGTATAGCTACACCTAACTTCCAAGCACACTGTGAGTACTTCATGCTGATTTGGAATGGAAGTATTCAAGCTTTGTGAACTTCACTATAATCACACAGGAGGAAATTTCAGAACATTTTGAAAAAACCCTCTTGTTCCAATTGTGCTTATTGGAGGAAATTTTATAACACAAATGTTAGTTAGTAGAAGAATAAAAGCTACAGAACTGGCAAATTAATTTTAATTTTAAAATGTTTTAAGTCCAGAATTAGTCTTCATCATACTTTTATCAGGAAAAATCCTCTGGTATAATATACATGGTGTGAACATATGCATATATTTTCCAGCTACTAAACTACCGCCGACACTTTGTTTCATAGCAAATACTGCCATCTGAAAATATGCCTGGCTTAGGTTAACATGCTTACACCACGTTTTTGCAATAGAAAGTATGAGATTTTCTGTAAATAAATCCATCAAAAAGTAAAAAGGGAAAGAATTGTTCTGAATTAAGTGATTATACCTGCAAGGCTTGTAACAAGATATGTTACTCTTCTTCAAGAAGCAAGAGGCAGTGAGACAAGAAGCAATGACAAGAATATTTTTTTATTTGAGTCTTCTATAACCAGATTCTTATTTATTTTACTGAAATCAGAAGAGTGTTCCGATCTGCAAGAACCTGAGTGGGGGAGATGTATGTCAGAAGAAAAGATAATTGATGGTAAATGTCAAATATTAAATCTTGATCTGGTTATTACCCAGCATATTAGCTATGTAAGTAGCTTAACAATTACAGCTGTGATTGACTAGGTGGGATCCAAAATCCTAAATATCAACTGCCAGAAGGGATAATTATAACACATTAGCACCTGCGTGCTTAGACAAGATTGACAACTCCAGTCTAACATCTGCTTAATATCACTTTCATACTTCTCATATTTTTTTTTTCTTTCAGAAAGGAATAACAAAGATTTTCTTGAAGCATAACAATAATTCAGCATCCATGTTACACATTGAGTTGATTATAGTTGCTTGTTGTGTTTGGTCATGTTTTGCACTGACACATGGAAAATTAAATAAAGGCTGTTTGGGATTAGGCAGTCACAGTTGTGGTATTTTTTTGACAAAATGTACCTGTCAGAATCATTTGAAGAAATCCCAACAAGTGGGCTGCTCTTCAATTAGCTGGGCTGGCCAATGTAATTTAACAACAAAATGAAACTGGATAGGAAAAGAAAGGTCTTACACTCCCACCACGGAAGCAACAGAGAGAAGAATATTTGCTGTTCAACATGAATAGCGTAGTAAAACCACCCTGCTGGGCTGTTAGCAGAGGTGAGCCAAAATGTTCCCCTCCTGGCGCAAACTCTGACTGCCCCAGCTCTGCGTCTAAGGCCAGCAGTGTCCACCCTGGGATCTATGTTGTGGTGCCAGAGGCATGAGAGCTCTTCCCCTGTGACGCTCGCCTTTGGACCCAGCCAGCTTCCAGCCCTTGTGCTGGTTCCCCTCCAGGGCTAGCTCCTGAATGATCCCAGAAACGATTTGTGGTGGGGTTGGGCCTGGCCTCAGGTCTTGTGGGGTCCTGGGACCCCCTTTAGGGTTGCTCTGCCTCTCCAGTTCTGGGGGACCTGCTCCCTCTGTCTTACAGGGCCAAGATGACATTCCTCAATTGGTAAAGCAAAGACCTCTCCTGGCTCTGTGTGTTTCTTTCTGTACTGGGGAAGTTCAGTATCTGGGACTGCTCTTGATCTCATTGGGAATTTGATGTAATTTTTAATTGAAGCAGGCAGAAATTTCTCACAGAAAAATATATAACTACTACAGTAGCCTACTCTCCAACTGGACGAAGGAATCCACTTAGTAAAAATCTGTTTTAAAATGAAAAAAAAAGGGGGG
>VZZY01014512.1:84954-117234 GCA_013400335.1 Eurystomus gularis
TTGCCTGTGGGTTTATAGTTAAAGTAGTAGAACATCGACTAATTTTACATTAAGTCCTTCACTGCCTTTAGTGAGCTATGAAGCTTTAAGACCATGTAACTCTCTCCCCATTTCTTGGAGTTCAATCCAAGGTTTCTGTTTAAGTTTAGAAATGGTTAGTTCAAGTATACACTACTCAGACATGATGCCATGGCATACTGGAAGACTAACTCTCCCAGCAGCGCCCTCAAAACCTACATACAGAGGCAGAAAAGTCTTCTCAGTGTATAGCTGCTGGATATTTTGGTAACCTCTGTTAGCAAAAGAAATCCTTTTGCTTGTATAACCACTTCTAACCAGCTTTGGGTCACTTTATCCCTTATCAATTTCTCAATTCTTTATCTTTGTTCTGACTGTCTTTTATTTCGCTGCTACACAGCTTTTATACTGTGCTCCAGCAGCTAGCATCACTACATGAGCAGGTCGAAGCTGCAGGAAGGGAAGACTCTTCCTGAAACCATGCACATACTGGGTAACTCAGCATCATACCAGAGCTACCTACTGAAAGCAGTGCAAAACGCCAACTCATGTTGGGCCTCTAACGCACCTCTACATCTCACATATCTCTGCTTATCATCCTTTACCCTCTCTTTGTAGTGTAACTGTAGTATAGTTCTAATTTTGTTCTGCCTGTCCCTATAGTCCTGAAGTCAGCTTCTGAACTTTACCCCTCATCATGCAGAGATGTTTCAATTTTGATTAGTCAGCTTAATTCGCGTTTAAAAAACTTTACAAAAGCTTTTAAAAAAACACTTATTGAATTATACCAATAGTAATATTTTCATATGTTCACCGTGGTGACAGTCAAACACCGGAGCAGGCTGCCCAGGGAGGCTGTGCAGTCTCCATTAATGGAGGTTTTCAAGGTCCAACAAGATAGGGCCCTGAGCAACCCAATCTGAGCATATAGCTGACTTCTCTTCAAGCAGGAGGGTGGACTAAAGGCCTCCTGAGGTCTCTTTCAACCAGTATTTTCCTATTATTCCAATTTCTAAGAACTATAATGAAAAATTCTGGTACAATCTCTTTGCTAGAGAGTGTGAGAAAGATGTCGTAGCAATGTTTGTCTCATTCATCCCAACAATATTCGCTATTTTTAAACCCTTAACTAATCTGTATCTTCCAGAATGTTTATTAAGACATTAACATCAAGGTTTTAGACTATTGGGGTAACTGAAGCCTTTTGCTTCACGTTTTGATACCACTATAGTACTAGTGCTTTGTTAAAGTTCATGTTATTGGCAGGTTTCTACCAAAGAAGATGTAGGACTGAATTTTGCACTCATAGAGCAACACTAATATTCTGATTTTTATAAAACCTTCAATATGCTGGGTATTGTTCTTTTTTATTTTTGGAACGTTAAGGAATGCATAAGAAGAATGACCAAAACCAGTTTTTTGCATGGATTATTTTTGCTAGTTATAATGACTTCATTTGCATTTAATTTAAATAAGTGGCTATTCAAATTTAAGTGGAAAATGTAACTTAATTTAAAATTGATCAAATTATCTTTTGATTTCTAAGTAAACATTATCGGTGAAGAAATGGCCTGAGAGAATTGGGCTACTCAGGATTAAAATAGTTTCAATTTTTCAGTCACAAGACAACAGAGGAAGCTTAAATCACACACCATCTTTTTGCATGTGATATGATTAGGAGAAAGAATTTGAAGGGACACCACCCAAAATTAGTGTCCTAAAATTTACGCTGAGATATTTGTTTGGTGCTGACTGGAAGTGAAGCAGTTTTGTACAGAATTATAGCTACTCACATCCAAATCCTGATGCAGCATCTCCTTATTTATTGATGAAACTTGTTGAGTGAATAATATATATGCACAACTAAAATGATGTTAAATCAAGATGGTCAGCCCTGAAAGGGAGGAGACTGGTAATTTGGCATTTCTGTATCTTCAAAGCCTTTGGTTCAGACAGGAGACAAAGTAGAAGGCTGCCATTCACTCTTTTGGCCAGCCACTGCTCTCTATTCTTCATTCTAAAAGAGGCTAAGATGACAATTTTGTAATATAGGAGCTGACATTCCTGTGCAGACTAACATTGTTTTACATTTTGTCATCTTTCTTCCATTAATAGACATTTCAAAGGAGGTCATGGTACCTGAAATAGACTACTCTCTAATATCTTAGCATCATTAAGCTGATAAAATTATACATATGTTCCACAGTGATAACAGTTACATAAATGCATGATTTTACAGGTTAGGAATGAGGGCCATGCTCATACTTGAAGTTACTTGTTGTTCTATTGCTTGAATCATTATATGAACAACACTTATAAAGCACATTAAAAGTAGGCCATGAAAATAAGTGAGATTTTTATTATTCACCTAAATTTGACGTCTTATCCTGTGCTGATCTACTAGGTAGCCTGGCTTCATAAAATTTAGCAGCATAAAATTGAGCTTTTTGAGAAAATTTTAGACATCGTTGCTGGGGCTTTTTCTTATCGCTGGTTGTCCCCCTTCTTACAGTATTCTGAATGAGGTTCAGTCCCATTGCTGCTCTAAGATGTTCAAGAACTTCAGTTCTTTTGAAGTTCATTTACAACTTCATAACATGTATAAAAGTTAAAACAGCACTGCCATTATGTGTAAATATTCTTTTTTTATGTTTATATGAAATGAGGGCAAGACTGTGGATTCCCTCTACCTGGACTTCAGTAAGGCTTCCCACAGCATTGTCCTGGCAAAAAGGAGGCTCAGGGAAGACTTTATGGCTCTCTACAACTCCCTGAAAGGAGATTGTAGCGAGGTGAGAGTTGGTCTGTTCTCCCAAGTAACAAGCAATAGGACAAGAGGACACAGTGTCAAGTTGCACCAGGGAAGGTTTAGATTTAATATTAGGGAAAATTTCTTCACAGAAAGGGTTGCATGGCCCTGGTACAGGCCGCCCAGGGAAGTGGTTGAGTCATCTTCCCTGGAGGTATTTGAAAAATGTGTAGATGTGGCGCTGAGGGACATGGTTTAGCAGTGACCTGGCAGTAAACTTTATATGTGGCAGAAGGACTGTTTTCTCATTTTTTTCCTATTCTGTATTCACATCATTTCCCAGATTCCCTATCAATCCACACTAGATAGAAATTTTTTAAAAATTGTTTCACATACAATTGTTATCACTTTACTCTGTATTCCTTTCTAGATCACTGTTTTACCTTACACAGCCTGAACTCATTTATATTTTGAAACTGTAATGTCAGTTTTTATTATTTGCCGTTTTTCTGTGTTAGAGCCTGTTACTTTACTTTACCAATCCTGTGTTTTTTATCCATTTTTAAAAAATATTACTGTAGATTTCACAGACAGACCAAACCCACTATATTTTCTGTTGTTTATTCATCATTCGGTGACTTCTGCAAAGAATGCTAGTAGATTGAAGAGACATGATTTATCTTTACAGCAGCCATTCTGGTTTGTCCCTAGCATATTTTAGCACTTGATGGACACCATTTTTCTCAGACTAAATAAATAAATAGAATTCTCATCTAAATGGCAAGATGCTATGTAATGATAAGGGCAATCAGGTCTCCTTCTTCAGGCTGTTAGATGATCACAGATACAGCATTAGTGTTTGCAAGCTTTCCCACCAATAGGTCGAGCAAATAATTCACAATGAATAATGCATCCAATGAGCTTAGCCTCTCTGTCTGATTGTGGCATATGCATGAACAGTCCATGATTTTATCTAATCTATTCATTATTCAAAGTATTTGATTAGTTTGGGGTGAGATTTTTAAACTTTATGTACCATTGTCTATGAGTGTACACAATTTGATTTACTTTAGTTATTTATGATTGATCAGGTGAGTCAGTAGGGTAGTACACTGTTTCGTGGAATATATTTGTGTGACACATTTGTTATTACTAATATGTTCGAGCTAAAAGGCAATTTTCAGGAAAGTGGACTTTAACTTCTAAATTCACTTTTGCATATCTTCTATAACTCAGTTTTATGTAAATTCAAAAAAGCGTTGCAAACTAGGACGACGCTGAGCCTGTTAAAAATCTTACCTACTGTGAGACGCTTTGATTATTCACTGGGCCTGTGTATCAAATACAGGGACTTCACCTTCAAGCCAACTAAATCTTTACGTTTTTATTTTGACCAATAGGAGTATGAGTTGATGTATGCAACTATTGGAGCCTATGAAGGCCAATTCCATTCAGACACATCATATAATAAATGTTTTCCTTTATCAATCACCTCTAATTTATGTCAGCTCTGTATAACTTGATCCTTGTCCTCTATTTCCACTTGGCATTGAATTCTTTTTTCCTCAGGAATACATCTTGTTTTGGTGATTAGTCCATAAATTCCTTCACTTAAGAGCTGATCTCTTCAATTTTATTATTGCCCTCAAATGTTGTTGGGTTCATCAGAGCTGCATGACTAAATCTATCTGTGAAAAGAGTGTATTCCATTAAAAATATTGTCATATTTATGTCTAGAACAAATGCCACTCCAATACTCAGAATCTCTTCTGTTTCAGCGTACAATGTATTAAAGTCCTTTTAGAAACATTGAAGTGGTATTGCCAGTGCATCAAACTCCGCAAAAGCCCATAATGTCAAGGTTTGCTGGATACAGTTCCCCTGTTATGGAGCAGCTGTTCCATCCATTTAAGCAGTTAGACATTTTAAAGCACCAACAGAAATATAATCATGAGCAAGATTGTATTATACTTCTGTTAGGTCTTTTTGAACTTGCAATCAATGTCTCAGAAAGCTGGGGGTTTTAACTTTTGCTTTAAGGTATCAGCATTTAAGAAGCTGAGATTGTACTTACTCCCTGTGTTTGTGTCAGCCTTGAGCCCCAGACTTTGCCCAGGGAAGCCCCTGACCCATCACTCCCATACCACCCCCAGAAAAGCACCGGTCTTGTGGGAGGACTAGTGATGCCATCCCCCAGGCTGGCACTGCGAGTTTTTACTTCTTCCCCCTATTCCTGAGTGGCAGGCTCATGCAACGGCTCAACCCTGACCACTGGCAGCAGTGTCTTAGGCCGATGCAAGAATTTGCTTTCCGAGAGGGAAGCAGAGGAGAGCAACTCTGGCTGGCAGTGCTTTCAGCTGGGCAGACACATCTTATAGCTTCCCCTTCCCAGATAAGTAAGTGTACAACCTTTCTCCCTCCCCTCTCTCCTGGGACAGAGCATCGCCCTACATTATGGTAGACTGATGTGCAACAACAGGTTTCCCTACTGCCTTTTATTTGTATAGCTGATGAATAATTTTTCCCATCAAAATCTCCTTTTTCTGTTTGCAGGTGGAAAGAGACTTAGCATGGAATTTTATTGAATAATACAAAGGAAAATATTTAAAATTTCATTTTAATCTGTTAGTGTCTGCATTACCTCCTGCTAATCATAGACTTTTAAGTATCGGGTAGAAATTGGGAGTAGATTATATTGATGGAAAAATTAAGTTAAATGCCAGCTTTAAGGTTCAGACTGTAGCACAGCTGTTTAATGTGTGAGTTATCTGCTTAAATTGCTTTATGAGTGAGGGCTATTGTATTATCAATCTGTAATACAGACACTTTTCAGGCAGTAACTATTGATCACTTTTGTAGTTTTAGGCTAAATGGGCAAAAACCTCAAACTCAAGTAAGATCTTTGTAATCAAGTACTTCCCTTTGTTAATATATGCGTTAAATGAAGCAGAATGGCGGAAGTGCCTGTGACTCACCAAGAGGGATATGTACAACTTCTTGGTGTGTTATCTTAGGAGGATGGTATCACAAATTACTGCTTTGTAGTCATTCTCTACTGTTTCAACCATGAAAAAATTGAGGACATGAGCAGAGAAAGGTCTTACTATCTGTCACTCTGAGGGACCCTTACTGAAGGTCCACCCCTACTTGTCACATGTTCTACACATATGGAAGAAGCTTGAGAAGCCCTGAGGTCTTACAGTAAACAAGGTGTGGGTGACAATGACAGAAGTGTTGTTGATATTGACAATCTTTTATGAGTGACAAGAAATTTTATTAGTGGTTTTTTTCCCAATAGCTATTCCCTGCAGCTCTTACCTGAATGCAAGGGGGTTCAGCCTGAAACAGCATTACAGTGTTGGCATTACCAACCTATTCATTAGAGATTCTTGTGTAGGAAAGATAAGGTGTAACTCTCCTCTCTTCCTAAGGCAGTGTGGTTTGGCCATCAGCTATCCCAGGCAGTGCTGTAGCAGTAACTCCATCACCACTCACATGGTACTGTTTTGGGGTGTTTTTTTTAATCTTTTCTATCCCCCATGCTTTTTTTTAACTTGGTAAAGTCAAGTCTATCCACAGCCAAGTACAGTCTAGCAGAGTGTCCAGTTTTGTGTGAGAATAAAAGCCTGAGAGAGTCATTGTGGGTTTAAATCTTCACCACCATTTCATGATTATATCCTAAATTATATATGACAAAGACACACATCATTTAGAGCCAAAAATACGGAAAAGAGTGAGGATGGTGGTCTTCCTATGTTACTTCTCCCAGTACAGGACTTTATTTCAATGACTTTATTCTGTAAAATATACTTTATCTGCTATTTCTTGCTTAGAAGGTGTTTTCTACAAAGTCCCACCCTCATCAGCAATGTGCCTTAAATCTAGCTTTACTCTGGAGACATCCTCCTACACTGCCAAGCTTCTCTAAAACCAATTGCACTTGTCTCCATTTGAGGAAATATTTGAATTCATCCCAAACTATTTGGCACATCTCTCTGAAGACGATATTGCTGAACACTGAAGGTTTACTTCATTTTAAAGTTTCATAGTTCATGCAAAGTTTGATCTCTTTTTCAACACTAATGTAGTTTTAGAAAACTGTTTAGTTTTCTGCCTCTGTCTTCTTTGACATTGTTCTGTAAGTGCTGTCTTGTTAAGAATAACGTTTCTTCTGTCATGGGTATTCCACTATCATTGCATCCATCTCCAAATATGTTTTTTCCATATCCACATGTCAATCAATAGTTTGCCTTAAACTAGCAAATGATAGTCAGTGTAATTCTAATTAAAGATAAAGGGTTTTATGCTGAAACTTAACTACTGATGGCAGAAGAGACAGTATCCATGGTTTCAGCAGGAATGAACACAACTCCACAGCAGGATCTCCACAACTGCTCATGAAGTTGACAGAAACAGCTGCCCATTTCTAACATATGCTCTACTGAGATAAATGTTTTGTGAAGGTACAGACCAGTGAACCAATGAATAGGGCAGCAATAGTAGCTGCTCATAGCAACTGTATTAAAGCCAGCTATTACCATATAGTGCCTAGGCACAAAGTGAAGAACTGAAACAAAGTCCACAGAAAGAGGTGAAAAGATTTCTGCTGACCTTATATAGCTTTGGATCAAGATTACGTTGCCTGTCAAGCAGTCTGTGACCAGACTTTTGGAGAAAATAAGTTGTGATTTTCACCATCTTTAATATATTAGCAACTTCTGTAATCATCTATGATCTATTTCCAAGTATATATCTTTGTGTGTATGTCTAAAAAAAAGTGTGTGTATATATATGCACACTATTCTCATGATCTTTTATTTGTTTTAGCATGTTTTCCATTCTGTCTCCTTCCTGTTTGCCATATCATTTATACAAAGCTTACTGTCTCCTGTATATGTAAAATTCTTCTCATTTCTCACTCTCTGACTCTTTCCTCGGGACCCATCAGTACCACAACGTGATTTTGCTATGAGAGAAATAATCATAATGATCGTCACTCCTGTCTATATAGTTTTATAAATGTGAGTATACACAGTATACTATACCAATTTTATTGCTCATTCTTTGTGTCACTTGCATTTTTAGACATTCATTTCTTATGAGCATCACATTCTCAGGAGCACTTTTACTGTGCTCAGCATGACAAGACCTTGATCCTGAAAGGAAGCTCTTGGTGGGTTTGTGTTGCAAAAATCTTTTATAGGATAGTAAGAATACTAGTTTAAAAACTTTTTTTTTTTTCCACAATGGAACAAATCATCTTGACGTGCTCAAAACCCCTGGAAACTCTTGGGTTTAGTTTACTGCTTGTAAATGGATTAATTAATCTAACTTCAGATTTCAAGTTTGAATGTTTGGGTATGTCTCTTCTTTGACCTGTTATCTTCATGGTAACCCAAAGATGAAATAGTATATCTGAAAGCTTTAAAACCTTTTTCTGCTAGCACATAGAATTCAAACGATATTCCAAAGTAGAATAGTGTCATCCAATAAGAATTTAAAGAGGTGGCAGAATTGCTGAAGAAAAGCAAATGATGTAGACCTCAAGTGTCACCTGAGTGTAATCAAGAAAATATCATGATGTCCAATACATCACCATAAGTAATAATAGTAATATAAAATAAAAGCCAATAGCTTTGAATATCAATACTTTTATTTTCTCAGTATTCAGATATTTATGCTCTGATCAGCTACTGTCACACATTGACTCCAAACTGCTGCCTTATGCTCTAAGCTTTCAAATTGGCAGTAATTAAAACACTACAATGCAAAGTGAATCCTCACCTTCTTCTTCTTTTCAGCCGAAATGGGGTACCCAAATTTGCATGACAGGTGGATTGATGGTTGGTGTGCTACCCACAACAGCAAGGGGCTAGATCATTGGGTTTTTATCCCTGGTTGCTGAAGTGGAAGCTAATGCTCTGAGTGAAGCATTTCAGTGCCCCTAAGAAGAGGACAGGTGTGGCAGGGTGGAAACCCAAACATCTGCCTGCAGGAGGGGTATCACCTGAGGAGTGTGCAATCACCCTCATATATTCAAGTTCCTGAACCTAAAACCCTCTCATGAGGTCATGTACATGCTCCTCTTTCAAAAGATGCAGCAAGAATCTCCCTCTTTGTATACACAGGCATTTTGATCTACACATGCCACTCATCCACCCATTACTGCTCATCTGTTTGTGAAGATTTGCATCCAGACTTCAAAATTTTGATATAAAGGGATTACAGTGAGTTTGTGAAGCATTTGCTGAGACACGCTTTCATCAGTTATTTTCATGGATTACTACAAAGTCTAACACATTCTAGTGTTATAAACTTGCTAACCATCATAGGCAACACTTTCTGCGTCCTGATGTGTCAACATTTAGGTAGAAAGCAGACACAGTAATAGAAACACATTAATAGTAAATATATGACAAAAGCATATCAAATTCTGCTACCCATTTTGAAGGTTGCAAAAAAGGGGGGAAGAAAAGCTCGTAAAAGATAGAGGAAGTAAAGTAATTCCACTTAAAAATTGAAAAATAGGGTTTTTTTTTTCTTTTCTTCAATGTGAATGTTAATTATTTGAGTTGAATATATGCTGAAGAAACAGCTTTGGGGAATGGAAAATCAACCAGTTTGTATACCTTTTGCCAACAATGCAGGCTGTTTGGTTTCTGCCTTCATTTGCTGTAAACACTATGATCTATGCCTTGAAGAGTTTTTCAAGCTCTAGGTAGCTCCTAAAAATAAAATATTTGGAAAAAAATGTCAAACTGCTTGTCATGGTTTAATCCCAGCCAGCAACTAAACCCCACACAGATGCTCATTCACTCCCTCCTACTGGGATAAAGGAGAGAATCAGAAGAGTAGAAGTGAGAAAACTCCTGGGTTGAGATAAAGACAGTTTCGTAAGTAAAGCAAAAGCCACAAACACAAGCAAAGCAAAACAAGGAATTCACTCACTATTTCCCATCAGCAGGCAGGTGTTTGGCCATCTCCAGGAAAGCAGGGCTCCATTACATGTAGTAGTGACTTGGAAAGACAAAACACCATCACTCTGAAGGTCCCCGCCTTCCTTCTTCTTCCTCCAGGTTTATATGCTGAGCATGATGTCATATTGTACAGAATATCCCTTTGGTCAGTGGGGTCAGCTGTCCCAGATGTGTTCCCTCCCAGCTTCTTGTGCACTCCCAGATTACTGGGGTGGGGTAAGAAGAAGGAAAGGCCTTGACTCTGTGCAAGTGCTGCTCAGCAATAGCTAAAACATCCCTGTGTTATCAATACTGTTTTCAGCACAAATCCAAAATGGAGCACCATACCAGCTACTATGAAAAAAATTAACTGTCTCCCAGCCAGAACAAGGACACTGCTTCACCTTAACTTCCAGTGTTTAAACAATCACATAAGAGAAAGTAAGCAGGTGGGACTTAAGTTTTTACTACTAAAGATTTGGAAGGGACTTTGCTCCTACATATTTTGATGAGAGCACAAGCCTACATGGTCCCATGAATCTGGCCTTTAGACATCACTAAAACATTATCCCTTTCCGTTATCAGCATTTCATAGTTAAAAGACTGAATTGATTAGGAAGCTAATCAATTCAGGCAGCTTGTGCTTACAGAGCATACTATTGTATTACAAAAGTGTAGTTATATTTTAATGGTGTAACAAACAGAGTCATGTGAAAATAAATGGCAGTCATAACTTGGCATGATAGAAACTAGTATAATGATAAATGCACCAGCAGAAAACACCATTTTGGTAAAATCAGCAAAACCAAACAGAGCCAGAACAGATTTACAGAAAGCAAAGTTTTCAATTCTGAAGTATTATTGCTATAAAGGGAGTTGGAGCTCAGGCAGTTTAAAACCTAAGTGGGAATTTATTAGCAACAAAAATACATTTGCCACCTGTTATGCTAGGGATGTGTTGATATCAAGCATATGGCCCTTCTTATCCTGTGAAAAAGGAGCAGCTGTTCCAACACGTCCAGGCTGTAAACTGAAAGGATGACAAAAAGTCGTGAAGAAACACCACTGCAGTAGTCCTTAGGCTTTCAAATCAAAGATCCAGAAATAGAAGAGATAAGGCAAGCACTAGATGAAAGGTGAGACAGAATGCACACATGCCCTCAGCTTACAAAAGTACACATATACACACACGTCCATGTACTCATATAGACAGATATCCTCTGTTGGGTTCAGAGATAAATCTATAAGAGAGTTCAGGAGTCTTTAGATCTATAAGACCTCTCAGATCTACTAGGCTGTCTGGTTTATATGGGCCACTACCATGGGAGCATTTGATAGCTCAGAAGAGACACAAATAAGCTACCTAAGGTCTGCATAGAGCTGGTATGGAAACACCACAGGTAAAATGGATCTCCCATTTTACCAAGTGTTGCTCAAGGTGAGAAACAAGCAGCCCCTTCCATTCCCTGGGCATTCACAGCCCACCTCTGCTAAAGATATGCTTGTAGGCTCATTTCCTTGCAGGTTCATTTTTTCCCTTATAAACCTGGCAGGCGCAGTGACTGCAATAAAGTTTTATACAGTTGTCAGATGGCTTTTAAACTCGCCTAAGAAATTAGAAGTTAGCTTGGTGAATTTGAATTTCTTCACAAACATTTATTCTAAGCATGGGTACATAGGACAGTTACCAGGCTTGATTTGTGAACTTATTGACAAAGGAATGCAAAATTGATTGGAAGGGAGAAAAGTCATGCTTACAAGGGAGAAGGACTGCTGTCTAGCCATCACCTGAGAAGGGGGATTTGAGTTCTGACCAGGCCTTCTAGGCCTTTATCTCTTAGGATAAATGGAACTGACTTTGATTAATAAATCAAATTCCTGGAGACCAGAAGGCAGTGTTAATACTGCCTCTGAACAACAAGGGTATATCAAATCCTCTGGGCTTCATAAAGTATGAAATCTTTACCTGAACAGTAATGAGCTTCCTCTTTCTCAGGACAGGAGTTTATAAGACCATGGTTAGGACATGTGAGAGATGTAAATTTGCATCCCCTTATGAAAGAAGATGGCATTAGACCTCCATGTCCCATATGTGTATGTTTTCTAGCTGGACAAATGTTAAATGAAAAGAGGAGAGTGATCATATTTTAAAAGAAAGAAATGAGTGCAACTGCATTCAGTAGAGATTGCACTCATGTTAATGCATCCCATAGATTTTGTTTCTAGACTTCAGCTGCCATTACGCTTGGCCATATTACTCAGTTCTGTCAAAATAAGTAGCTTCAGCATGGTTAAAGGGAAATTAGAACTTTTAAAGATTGTCAGTTGAACTTGGGTGCTTCTAAAGCACAGTCTGGGACTTTAGGATCATGATTCTTGCAGGCACTTGCATACCACTGAGATCCCATTTCCAGTACTTAAATCCTTCCTGAAACACACATTTATGCTACAAAAATGTAGGCATTTGACAGACATTACTCAGTTACAAGTGGTCATATATTTTGGCTCCCTAATTACTTGATTGCAGGAGCAAGGAACATTTATAGTGTGAGGTAGTCCATCCAGAATTCAGCCTTTCTGAAAATTTAGAGACCTAAAGTTAGATAGGAAACAAATCTCAGTTGGATAACAAACAGTTATCCAGGGAATGATGCTTACTCCTTTTGCTCCAGCTGTTGACTTTGGCAACACATTCCATCTATTAACTACACCTCACTCTTTATTTTTGTTCAGCTTCATTTTCATTGTTTCCAACCAACCATCTTACTAATAGATCAAATTGTAGTGCAATTGTTCCTATCCTCACTACAATTTTCCAGACCTCAAATTACTCAGTAAGATCCACTTTCTTTCTCCTCTGCAAAGACTGCGGGCTATTTTGTTTTGTTCCCTGACCTTTATGAATAATTAAGTTTGTTGTCTACCTGATTCTATTGTCCGGTTAGCTTTGCCTCTGCTATTTTTATAAGGCATACAAAACCCCTTATAGTATTGCAAATGCAGCTTCATTCATAAATCCCTTATGCAGGAGGTGGGATAACTTCATTTACAGTATTATTGTTACCTCTCTGAATCAATGGTAACATTTTATACTACTGTTAACCCCTGTCCTGAAGCTTTTTTGATCTCAGTCTCTCTCCAGATCCTGCTTCTGCTCAGTATTTTACACCGTATGATTACATAGGGCATAAGCGCCTTCTCTTATTTTGTGTCCCTAATCTCATTATCTTACATTTCTCCACATTTAATTGCATAACGCACTTATCTTCCTTTGGGCACATTCTGTCAGTGTCGTCTTGACTTTTTTGCCCTTCTTCTTTCTATTGATTTCCTCTTCCTAGTATGTATCATCAACAAATTTCATTCCTCTGGTGTACGAACCTCCTCCCAGGTCAAAGCAAGTTCTAATACAGAGCTAAACAGTGCTTCAGAGCAGTCTCCCTCTAGAACAAAGTGTTACTCTTTCTACATACCTCTTCCCTTTGGTCTCATAGCCACTCTTTAAGCATTTATATGTCTGCATTTATGGCACACTTAACGACCTTTTAGCATAAATTTCAGTGCCATACTAATGACAAAACTCTCCTTACGTCCTTTCAAGTCTTCTGGTTCCCTCTTCTTGATTGATCTGTGCATTGTCAAGGGTTATCTTCAAGACCACCTTTGAAAACTTAGGCTGTATTCTTCTCCAGCATCACTATAATTAAGGTCAGCTCAGTGGAAATGAAGGCAGGAATACAGAAAGTAAATGTGAATTGAAATGAGAAACACGCTAGCATATCTGCAGCATATGCATGCTTATAATATATGAACTACTACTATTACATTCTGTATAAAGACTTTAAACTAACATGTGTTATCAGCAGATTGGAATGTTGGTATTGTTCATGTGTAGTTTTGGCTAATTGATACTTATTTGCCAATTTTGTAAAAATTCTATAGGCTTTCCTTTATTTGCGTTTCACTTCATTATGTATTTTAAATATTTTGTTGTTTTATCTCCTTCAGATTTAGTTTTACAGACCCTTTGTAACTACCTCCCCTTGTTATATCATTATAGAGGTATTATCTGCAGCCATTCTGTAATTTTTAATGCATTCAAAAATGCTTTTCTCAGCATTTATATTTACATATCCAAAGAAGCTATTTTGTCTTCTTCCCACTCCTCAAAAACAAATAAATACGTGTATTAATAAATAAAATGCTAAAACATCATTCTCTTACTCTGGTGTTACACTAGAGTCTAAAACTCTTTGAAATTGACAAAGTGGAATTAACCATTATGTGAATTTTCTTGGGGAGTGAATAGGGAAAACTCCATGAAAGGAGCTATTTTCTTGCAATAATTAACAATCATTTAACAATCTCATGGGTCTGGGCTCTCAGCTGATATAGATTGCTCTGCTGGTTTAAACCAGCTGAGAGTCTGACACATCAAGTCTTTCCTCTATTGCTTATTATTTTACATTGAATCAAAACTGTGTTTTACATTTGTGCAGTCAGAGGGAACTGGAGGGATCAGAAAAGAGTAAATATTTAATTTTTACAGCTTCTCTTCTGGGTTTCCACATGGCCCTTTCCTTTCTGTGTCTCTTTTAGATAGTTACTGCCAACAGATACCTTACAGTTTTTAGGTACTTACCAAACTAGACTGTCAAAGCCCTCATTATTATACTAATTCTTCTTTCTTTTATGTGAGTAGAAATTTAACTATTGACTTTAGAATTAGTAGATTTAGGATAAAGCCAAGTACCTTAGGGAGTAGTTGTTAGTATAAACACATAAATTAATAAATACAAAATGATCAGGTTATACATTTAGTTTTAATGCAGGATAACTGTGAAAGCAGATGTCTCCCATAATACAGACCCCAGGCAATGCAGAGGTCTTCTAGACAAACAAGTATCCTGAAACCTTTTTTTCCTTTTTCAATTTTCTTAATGTGGGTGAAATAATCCAAATGATCCTGCTTTTCATTACCACAGGTCATATGTCAGTACTTTGAGGTCCGTGAAATCCTGCAGGCACGATGAGAGGTCAATTCAGTAGCTGCCTATTAGACGCTATTCTGGTGCTTCAGTTTTCAAAGTATTGCTATCACAGATATCAGCAGATCTCCTTCAGTTATGTTTGTAAGCGCTGATACAATAGGATTAAAATTTAAGCACTCGTGTTGTAAGAGATAAAAAAAAAAGATATTCGGGACTTAATTACCCTGTTTTCCTCTTCCCATTGCAATGGACTGAGACTGTAAGTTCACACTGTGCAGATAAATGTCAACACCGCCAGCTTTCCAATGCTCAGGGAAATTATAGCGCATACACATTGAAAACCTCAATGTCTTCTTGAAAGCCTTTCAAAAGCAAAATTGCTTATAAAGTAATTGGTAATTTATAAATGTACAGACTAACTTTCTATTAGTGCTCTCTTTTTTTTGTGCTTATAGTAGTATATTGACGGGTGCAAACTAACAATTTTCAAAGTATCCCTTGAGCTCTGACTTTCCTCTCTACCTTCCCTATTACCTCTGAGGATTTTCATGGTTAAATAATTCCTGCATGTATGTCATTTTATATAGTCCATGCTAGGGCTTGGCCCTGAAACTAAGCATACCCAGGAGCAACAGCAGTTTCAGGAGGGAGTTAGAAGAAGCTGTGTAGCTACTGCTATACACAACCAGGAGGGTTGCATCTGGCATTGCTTATTGAGATCTTGGAGGAGGAAGACGTTTGGTCCTGAGAGGTCTTCCATTTGCAACTGCAATGTATCCCATAATAGAAGTGCCAACCTTTCCAGTCAGCTGATGGCAGATTATTTTTCCCTGTAAATGTAAATTTCTCTGAGTTAGCCCATGTCTGTGACTGTAGAGGTTTCTCTGAACACTGATTTAAGTCTGAGAGATATCAATTCAGGACTGATAGCTGCCCTTTCTCTAAACATAGTCAATAAAGGAAAATATATAAACTAATGTAAATCCTCTGTTCTGTGCATAAGTACTGCCACTGAAGGTTGAAGTCCCTTCCTTTGTGATAGCTTGTGAAAAGATGGTGTTTGAGATCATTGCTTTTAGAATTTTCCTCTGGAAAAAAAAAGTTGCTTTTTCCTCTTTAAATTTTCTATAATTAATCTTTATATCATAATTATATTGCTGGCTCAAGTTTACACGCTTAGACTGTAAATAACAACTGTGCAAAAGAATTCAGGACTGAAATGAATGTGATATAAAGCTAATTCCTACCAGCCTCCTTCATGTTGAGTGATAACGCTGCTTCTTGAAACAGACTGCATCCAGACTTATGTGGGAGGGCATGCCGCTTTAGAGAGACATCTGCAAGCATATCATCCCAATTCCTGCACACTTTGCAGTTCCTGAGTCTGGGTGACCATGTCATGTTGGCCACATTCTGGCACCACATGACAGTGAAACCTCTTTGTCCCAACCACCTTCTGGCTCCGCAGAAAGAAAACCTTCGTACTTAGCCAGGACAGTAGCTCCAGCTGTCTCCAACTGATGCCTTGGTTTAAAAGGTCCTTAGGAAACCAGCACTCCATAAGGTGCCCTGGCAAGTCATTGTCAATACAGCTTGGAGACACTCTTGTCAGGAGCAGAGAGAAAGCTACTATTCAACACGAACAAAGATGGCAGATTTTGGCCCAAAGTCATGATATCAAGATTGAATTAATCCAAAATGAAGGACACCTGTTCCCTTATTAAAACAAATTTGCTGATAGTGAGAGTAAGACTCCTTACAATTAGTTCCTGAATCAAACTCCTCCAGCGTGTGGC
This sequence comes from Eurystomus gularis, assembly GCA_013400335.1. NCBI lineage: Eukaryota > Metazoa > Chordata > Aves > Coraciiformes > Coraciidae > Eurystomus > Eurystomus gularis. Next base: position 101,465 of record VZZY01014512.1, read on the forward strand.
TCACAGCACAACCCAAGGGCTCCTGCCCTGACCTGGGCAGCAGGCCACTTCAACCTGCAGGATACCAAAGCACAGGGGAATTTGACAAGCTATCTAGCAATTGGGGCATGGTACTTAGCACCAAGTCCCACAGTTTGACTGCCTGCTGAAGTATGATCTGATAGATTGGGTGTTCTGTGGAGGAAGAGAGAAAAGAAACTCTGTTGGATTAATTCTGCAGCTGCAAAATCATTCCTCAACCTTGCATTCCTGTGTGGGTAACCTGTCTCAAAGCTCACCATAAATGGATGGAGAATTCACAAGAAATGAATAGTCTGTGCTTTCTTTTCACGTATCTCCCAGGGCTCCACCCAGACTCACTGCACCATTTAATAGAAAGGGGTAAGCTGGGCTGGGCAAGGGGCTGCTTCAAATTACTGTCAACCTACTCCTAAAGCCAAGAAAAAGCAAGTGACCAAATATCAACTCTCAGTCACAATTCATTCCCTAGATTGCTCCCAGGCTGCTCACCTACACACTAGCCCTTGATCGTGACATCTCTTATGGTTGCAGGCCAGGCTCTACACTAAGAGAGAATAACGGTGTGGTCTTGTTGTTTCTTTTCATAATCCTTTCTCCTTACATTGAAGTGTCTCTTCAGGTGGATTTGCTCTGCCACATCTGCATGCAAAATTTATAAGCATACCATAATGTTCTTACTTCCCAGGCTGTCAAAAAGATAAGACGGTACAAAAAGTCCCCAAACAAAATCCACATACTTCTAATGAATCACAGGGACTCTAAAACAGCCCAAGCTCTTTTTTTTTACCTTCTGTTTAGGATTTACAGTTTTTTCTCACACATCTTGGAGATTCAGACCTTCGCACCTGATTCATGTTTATGTTTAAGTGACTGAAGGATGAGAACAAGAGTAAGCAAAGTACATATATGTTATGGGAGACTGCAGTTCACATCTGTTTTTCTGGGGCATGCAGTAATGTTTCTTGCTGTTGAAAAAATAGCACAGAAGAAAAATAAAATAAACATGCTAAAAGTCAGTTCAGCAAGAGGTTCGTTTACATGGGTCCTCTGGTCATCCTGTTAGGCAGCATCTGAGACAGAGGTCTGAAAATCAGCAAGCCATTAAGCCATGGAAGCCAGAGAGATAAGCCTGTTTTCTCATGGCGAGTGATTTGCCTTGTATAATCTACAATAGCTTTAGATGACTGTTCATAGACACACTTCATAGGCAGGGGCTGAAAAACAGATTCCTAGCAGGGGATTGGTGTTCTGCCCCAGTGATTACTATTTCTGCAGCAGTAAAGGAGCTGGCCCTCAAAGCAAGTGATATTGCAGTCTATCAGAAATGGTCTTTTTATAGGATGGCAACAGTTTTCCTGCTCCAGAGTATGACACACTGGAGTATGGAGTTGTCTTAGAGTGCAGGAACTGAAATAACTTCCAAGGACTCTTGGTGTAGCAGGGAAACCAACTTGGGGTACAGCCTGATTCCATACCACCTTGTCAGGTTCCAACCCCAAAGCAAGATGTCAACTTTCAAAGAATCATAGAATCATTTAGGTTGGAAAAGAGCTCTAGGATCATCTAGTCCAACCTTCATCCATCATCTCCCTAACCCTTAGACCATGTCTCAAAGCACCACATCTACCCGTTTTTTGAACACCTCCAGGGATGGTGACTCTACCACCTCCCTGGGCAGCCTGTTCCAATGGCTAATCACTCTTTCAGCAAAGAACTTCCTCCTGATATCCAATCTTAACCTCCCCTGGCGCAACTTGAGGCCATTAGCTCTCATCTTGTCATTAGTTACTTGGGAGAAGAGACCAGCACCAGCCTTGCTACAGCCTCCTTTTAGGTAGTTGTAGAGAGCAATGAGGTCTCCTCTCAGCCTTCTCTTCTCCAAGCTAAACAATCCCAGTTCCCTCAGGTGCTCTTCATATGACATACTCTTCAGACCCCTCACCAGCTTTGTTGCCCTTCTCTGCACCCGCTCCAGCACCTCAATGTCCTTGTACTGTGGCACCCAAAACTGGACACGGTACTCAAGGTGCGTTCTCACGAGTGCCGAGCACAGGGGCACAATCACCTCCCTTTTCCTGCTGGTCACACCTTTTCAACAGCGCCCACAGTTCCTAGTTGTGGGAAAGAGCTGGAAGCAAGCCCACGAGCCAGCTAAACTTCTGCATAGGTGGTCACAGGATGCAGTTTACAAACATTCTTTATAAACACCAAAGAATCCATACAGAAGCAATGTTAAAAATGTTCAAAATGTGGAAAAGTTTGAGATTTGTGGCTTGTGCCTTATTAGAAACCTGAAAATCCATACGGAACAGAAACCTTAAGAGATTCTTTAGTGTCTGTTAACGGCTAAGCTCACATAAAAGCCTTGTCCTAGAGGAGACACACAGACAAAATCATTCTTCTCTACTTGACTACCTATTTCCATACAACCTGTAGCTTGGGGATCTCTGATCTCTGCCAGATTTGATTAAAGCTGGCCAAGGTTTCAAAAGTCTTCAGGCAAACAGATATAGCTGTACACAAATAGTTGCACATGTCTGCAGGTGTGCACACATAAACACACAAATTATATTCTATGAGAGGAAGACCATTTCCGGCTCGAGCTTTAAAGTTCATCTGCACTGTTATACCCAAATGGATATTATTTTGCAAATAGCAAAGGAAGGGAGGGAAGGGAGCAAAAATAGCAAGGAAGGGAGGGAATTTTACAGTGGGAATGTTTAAGGAAAGTAGATTCAACAGCAGTGTTTAGAGAGCTGCCTGTTTGCTTTTCACATTGTTGAAAGTTGAGATAGTCTTTGGGTACTTGGTGATCTGCTAGCTGGCATCTGTAACAGACATTTGTGTGTTAACACCACTTCAGCAGTTTGTACCACTAGTTGGACTAGTATGAAGTATCTGGTCGTGCGAGAAGTAATGTACTTCTTTGTTTTATGCGTGGCACGCTGGCATGAAACTGTTACATTACACTCCACAGTAAACTGGTATGACAGAATAAAATACTTGTGTTGATGTGTAACAGAAGAAAAAAGAAGAGATACATTAAAAGACAGATAACCTTTTGACTGTGGCTGTGAAGCCAAAACATTACCTCTGTGTCTGGATATGCTAGAATTATTTGCTTACACCTTTTTGCTTAGGTCAGCAGCTAGTAAAGGTCCTTGGGTGAAACAGGTGAAAACTCATCTGTTCTTTGAAAAGGCATGTATGGTTCAGCTGGTTCAGATTGGAGTGACTATTAAAACACACTATTATCATTTTGGAAGTGGGAGTTCCTTGAATATTTGCACACATACTTTTCTGGATGTGTGTCACTGAACTGAGCGAGAGCGAACACAGGCACATCAGAGAGTGCTTTCTCTCTTGTTAGAGGCTAACTAACTGATATTGTAAACCATTCCAGTGACTCTTCTTTCTGAAGAGCTTCATCTTTTCTTCCTTCCTTCCTTCCTCCTTTCCTTCCTTCCTTCCTTCCTTCTCTCTTTCTCTCTCTCTTTCTCTCTTTCTTTCTCTCTTTCTTTCTTCCTTTCTTCCTTTCCCCTTTCTTTCATTCTTTCTTTCTTTGAGCAAGATTTTCTCAACTTTCTCATCCTATAGTATACCCTTGCTCTTGTAGGTCTTGATCTAATGACTAAACATGATAAATGAATCCCTGTCTTCTCTAGATAGTGTTGTTCCTTGACACATGGGATTCAAGAGTGCTTGTTTTGATTTTGAATGCTCCAAAAGTCATTGAATCTTGCATGGTTTGTTTGGATCTTCAAATTTATACCAATGTGGTTGGTCTGTTGGGAAGATGAAAAGGGTGGGGGTTTGGATTATTCTGATATTTTCTTGCTGTCTGGTAAATTTAATGTTCATTGTGTATTTGCATTTTAGAAGAAAAAGGTTACTTATGAGAACACAGTAAGACACAAAGCACAATGCCAGAGTCCCTTGGATCTGAGTTGATATGCTCCTCTTCTAGGCTTCCCTGCTGCTCATTCCATTCTTTGGTTGTCTCATCTACTTTGGTATTAATATCACCCATCACAAACTGTAAGTTGTGTTTTGGTATTCTGTCAATCACACTTTTGAGGCAATTGTAGAATTTGTCCTAGTCACTGTGTTCCTCTGTCAGAAAACATCTCTGTATGATTGACATCTTTAGGAACCTGGTTTGGAATCTGGCATATATGATGTGCTGGCTGATAGCTCCCCAACTGAAGAATGATTTTTCCACAAAATCTGTCATGGTGAATGCTATCCAGTTTGCATGTTCCTTGTCACACAGATGGTTCAGCTTTCAGTGGGTTCAGAGATGAGTCCTTGCTTTTTATCTTTACCAAGGATCATGAAACAGGAGTAAAGAAGAGAACAACAATGCCCTTTGTAGGGACTTGTAAGCACGTGGAGGGAGAGGTACAAGAACCCTTCTCTGAAAATCATCAGGACAAACCACATTCCCTGGATGCTCAAATTGCTTCAGAAATTCCTATGTCCATGAGTGCAGATAACCACACACAAACTATGTTAGATAGCTGGTCAGGTTGTCCAGTGTGGTGTGAATATTTCCTTGCTTTCTGAGGCACTGCACTCCAGCAGAGCTCTCGAGGATGGTATGAGCCCCTCATCTAGTACTACTGTGGATAGAACTGCAAACTTTGCCAAAACAGAGAAATAATAAAGAAACACATAGACACTGAAAACATCAGCATAATATGGAAATAATATGATATTTGGCTTAGGAAAATTGGAATGATTGCATTGTAGGTAATAATTATTTGGAACATATGACTCAGTATGCAGGTGAAACCCAGAAAGCAGTAACACTGCAAAAAACGTGAAGTGGAAGGCATAGTGTACTAAACATGAGTTGCGTGCTGGAATAATCCTGAATACTACTTTAGACACTTTAGACTGTCTACTTAAAGGCATCCTTTTTCAAAAGGAACTTCTGTGAGTCCTTGGAAAGGTGAAGTCAATCCTGGCTGACCATTACACATCAAGAAAGACCCTGAAAACTTGAAAGGAATTTGGAGGAGCAATTCAACTGATAAGGAGATTAGGTGGACTGAGGCACACACATATGTTTGATTAAGCAAGGACTAAGGTGATAGGCAGAGTGGAGAAAAATAAGGGAATGACATAACATTAACATATCATTTATATGGACATAAACACCAAGGAGGAAGTATTTCTTGGACTGAGTCCAGAAGAGGACAACAAAGGTTATCAGTGGGCTGGAGCACCTTCCCTATGAGAACAGGCTGAGAGAGCTGGGGTTGTTCAGCCTCGAGAAGAGAAGGGTCCAGGAAGAATTTACAGCAGCTTTCCAGTACCTAAATATGGCCTACAAGAAAGCTGGAGAAGGACTTTTTACAAGGGCATGCAGTGATAGGATGAGAGGCAATGGCTGTAAACTTTAAAAGGGTAGATTTAGTTTAGATATAAGGAATAAAGTGTTTACTGTGAGAGTGGTGAGACACTGGAAAAGGTTGCCTAAAGAAGTTGTGGATGCCCCATCACTGGAAATGTTCAAGGCCAGGTAGGATGGGGCCTTGAGCAACCTGATCTAGTGGGAGGTGTCCCTGCCCATGACAGGGGTGTCAAAATATATGATCTTTAACGTCCCTTCCAACTCAAAGCATTCTGTGGTTCTATGATTACCATGCATTTTGTAATTAACACTAATGGGCGAACACTGTAAATAAAACCCTTAAAATGGCTATTGGAAAAACTTTGCTTTTGTTAAGTTTTGAACATTTTTTCTAAGGGGAGTAAAAATCTTTTAAAAACGGAAATGTACCTAGTACTGGAAAAAATATAGGGTGGATGATCTCATACAGGGAAACAGACTAGATGACCTTTGGCTCTTTCATCTCTTGCATTTCAGATTCTGGTACCAACACATATTTAGTATTAGCCTGTTTTCGTTTTCTGTTCTCATTGTTGTAATCTTTGGCCTGCTTTGCTTTCTGAGTAGGAACTCGTGTAATACATTCAGTATCAATGTAATATCCAGCTAAACTTCTTCTTATGCCTTGGGCTGTTTCTTCAGATTGCTAAATGAAGAATGTCTTTAAAACTGTAAAAAAAATATTTGGAAGCCAGAAGTGGAAATAAATTATCCATCTTCCTATTTTATGTTAGCTGTGAAAAATTTCTGACTTTCCTTCGTAATATATTTTACACTTTTTAAATAAATATCACAAAAAAACCCCAAGAAAAGCTGCTTGTCTAAAAAAAAAAAATAGACTAGTTTATTTCAGAAGAAATGGAAAACCTATAAATGTAATGTCCATTATAGTCTCTTCAGCTTGCAAGAACAAACATGATATAGTTTTGGCATTATTTTTGACAATACTAATATAATTGACTCAGGGACAGGGTAATCTAACGGCAACAGCTTTGGCACATTACAGTGAAGCCAAAAATTTGGAGCAGTTAGTTAATATCCTCAGCCCAACCTTCCTATAAGTGCATTAACTCCAGAACCTCTGTCACTCATGAAAGATGTTCAGGGAGAATTTTGTCATGAGAGTATCAACATGCAGGTGAGCAAGACGCTGGTCCACAGCTCAGCAAAAGCACACTCAGCTCCCAGTATTGCCTCTGACCTCCTCCACAAGCATGGGGATATTGCACTGCCAGTGGTTTGTATCTCCTGTCTCTGAATAGTCCATAATATTTCTTCCTTTCCCCCATCCTGAAATACCATCTCTGTCCTTTTCCTGAGCAAAAGCTGTGTTCACAAATGTACCCCCAAAACCTGCCAAGAGTTGGATCAAATCCTCTGGCTGGCAATTACCATGTTTTGTTGGGGACACAGCAGTGCTGGCTCTGTCTGCGGGTGCTGTGATGTCCCTGCCAGCAGCCAGTGTTGTGGGAAAGTGTGAAAGCATCACAGCCACCACCGCTCCTGCCTCACCAGTTAGAGGGTACCCTGCAGTTTGTGAACTGAGGAGCCTTATGCTTTTCTTGGAACAACAACTATGTTATCCTTATGCAAGGTTTTGGTGTCCCTATAGCTGGGAGCAAGGACACTTAAAAGGAGAGAGGAAAATGTATGCTCTGCAGGCTGTGTGGTTCTCTTAGGTGCTGCCTCTGACAGCTAAAAAGGATTTGAATGGAAATAGCAAATTTTTAGAATAAAGCAATTTCTTCCTCAAGTCAACCTCTTAGACATTACTTGTGGTGACTTGCAATATCCCATTTCACATCTGTTTTGGCAAACGCTGATGTTGATGTCTGTTGGGTTTGTTATGTTTAATTTTAAATGAAAAAGTACGAAGCCCTGCAGCCTGAGTTCCCTGTGAGGTAAGGGTCAGAAACACCCTTTTTCTGATTATCTGCCAAAACAACCTCAATCAGCCATGATTCTCACTGTCAGTCTCACTCTCCAGCCTCTAGCTAAACAAATGCTGGTGCCCATATAAACCAGGCACCTTGCCTTCCTACCTTCCAGGAGTTTTTGCTGTCATGTCAAAAGGGAGGAGAGGAGAAGTTTGAGAGTTTGAGTAACGCTCACATTAATAAATAAGTTTTATGACTAGGTGGAATGCAATATTGTGCTATTTTGTGTCTTGGCCATAATCCTTTTAGCTGACCTGGTATGATCATGAAGAGCCAGTACTGAAACAAGGCCTGGGATGTTAATATTTCTAATGTAAGTGACGTTAATTGGGTTCTACATTGTGTATTAAAAATAAGGGACTGTTAATGTAGTTAGAAAGATTCGTGTATTACCAGGGATGCCATTATACGTGTAAACTCCATGCAGCATGTTTTTTTATTGCTGTTTCCAAATTGACTTTAGGTGAAAGCACAGCTGGGTGCTTAACACAGTGGTGCGGAGGAAGCAAGCATTTAAATATTCAGCTCCCACTTTTTGAAAATTGCACTGCAATTTGGAAAGTGCATTCTCTCTCAGGCAAATTAGGCCTTAAAGTCCTCCTGCAGATGACTGACAGTGCCAGCTCTCCAACAGTCTTCCATTCCTCTGATCACTGGTTAATTCTCCATTTAGATGGCATGACAAAATTTCATATTGTCTGCTTACACAGCAAGGAAAGGTACTGTCAGTACTGTCTTTGTAGAGATATTAAGCAAAAGACCCTATATTTTTGCATTAAAGACCTTTTCCTCCAAGACCACACTTGCAAATAAAGGCCTAAACCCCCACTCACTGATGTCAGTAACAGTGGCCAAAAGATCAAGCTGTAAAAAGTCCTGGCTATTAAAAAACTACATTCAGGGTGTGATGTTGGAATTTGATCTGTTTTAACAGAGACACTGGCTTTCTCAGCTATTGTCTTGCAATGGACTCGGTTTAAATAACTCTTGCTTGTAATAACAGAAGTTACCCAAGTTTAGTGATCAATTAAGGCTATAATTGCCATATAAGAATCAGCTTTCCTTCCTACTGCTCATGACTGGCCATCTGCATGCCTTACACCACCTTTGTCCACTTGTTGGTGCAAGTGCTCACACACTTGCATATAGAAACATGATACACATTGAAATTAACTAGAAAAAAAAGGCTGGGTTTTTAATCAGAGAAGCTTCTTGATCCAGTCCATGTTGTGGCTGCAAAAAGTCATCAGTGGAGATACAAGGGAGGGTGTGTGACCATGCAGCTCAATTTGGAAGTGCAGCCAGCTTCTCTAGTAGAAGCTTGGATTTCGACCAGCTTCATCCTACCATGAAACCACTCTTTAATGGTGCAATTTCATGCTATGCTGACTTTGATCTAACTGCAGAAAGTGCAGCATTGTTCCCTTTTCCTTTCCTTCCACTTCCAAGGTCCCTGGTCCATTGAGTGACCACGTGTTGACCTGGATCAGCCTGCTGGATCACCGGAAAACTAATCAACAGTCTATGACTGGACCACTACATGGTTGCACAGCCCTGGGAAGAGGCAGAAGGGAGACAGCATGTGGTGGAAATAAGTTGCAAACATGCTGGTCAGCAGTAGCTGCATTTAAAACAGATCAAGTGCAGAGTTGAATCACACTACTGAAAAGCAAAGGTGAGCTCAAGTTTTCACTGCACAGGATGACAGCTACTCCAAAAATATTTTAGGGGTTCACCTCATCCCTGTCTAGATAATCTCAGTGAATTTCTTGCACCAAGGTAGCATCTTTATTTAAGGAGTGTTGGGCTTTTTTTCACCATCTGCCCAGCAGGGCTTTTTGCTGGATAGAGCAAGGTGTACATGGAGCCACTTACTTGATTTTTATGTGTACCTGATCCTTCAAGATACTAGATTATGTTTATACCTACTTTAAGACCACTTGAAACTTGCTGGAACAATGCTTGTGAGCCCCAGTGGAAAGCAGATTTTGTAATTTCCCAGCTATGATTATCTATTGATGTCCAGATACATTTTGGGTTTTTACTCAGTTCTTTATTTTATATGGCTGATGAGTTCAGTGGTGTTTGAGAAGCCTCATGTGCCTCTCATTCTCTACTAGAGGGGAGTCATTATTTATTTTATTTTGAAGGCAACCTGTATAAGGATTCTTATCAATAAAGGTTTCTAAAATAAGGGAGGGTGACAAAGTTCAGCTGAAGAAGGCTCCTTTATTGACAGAGATAGCAAGCAAAGAGCATCAAAGTCTTAGTAAATAAATGCCCAGTAATTGACTTCCAGAAAAAAAAAAACAGCCTTCTAATAAGCTGTATCATTAGCAATGCAAAACCATTCCTCACTGTTGTTGTTATTGAGATTTTTTTGTTATTCCCCTCCTCCTTCCTAGTTCTAATTCAACCTTTATTATTTTGCAAGATTTTGCCAGCAGAAAAGCCTTCATACATCAAAGTGGGTATAGAGTGCCTGGGATGAGGTTCTGTCCAGGGAGAGAATGGGACACTCAGCATTAGGAGGAAGCACTGTGCACTTAGAGATGAACAGTTTTATTTTAATCCTTTCATCTGCTTCTTTAGCTTCTTTTTGTTTCAGCTGCCATAAACACTTGCTGTGGAGCCAATGTTCGGTACTGAAAGGATTTTTTATTACTTTTTTTTTTTACTCCTCTCATTTCTGTTGAAACATGACACTCAAATTGGAGATAGGAGCAGAGATCAACAAACCCTGTCAGCTCTTGTCAACCCAGGTGTAACAGTGTGATCTTCTTAAATTGCTGCTAATCTGCCAAAGATCTCTTTATCTGCAGTCTCCATCATGCTGTTTGCTCACATTTGGTTAACACTTTAAATTTCCCTTTTGGAGGTGTCACTGTTTGCCATTTAGCAACTAAGAAGAACTGTGAGAGCAGCTTAAAGCACATGGATTTGGGAAGCTAGAAAAGCTGATTAGCTATTCAGGGAGAATAATCTTATTGAAAGTAGTAAGAGCTGTATAAAGAATGCTTTTCCCTTTCCTCGTAACAATCTTCTAATTATGTTGTCAAGCTTGCTGTCGTGTTCTCCCCCTGTGCCATTAAGAAACCGTTTTCTAAGTTAAGAAAGAGATTTCCAGATCGTGATGATGTTTGCTGATTTTTTTTTTATTGTTTAAAGAATCTGTGTGTATTAAACCAAACATTACAAAATGATTCATGTGTAGCATAATTATCTGAGATGGGGCTCTCAAGACTGTGGTGGTGGCAAGAGAGGCAAAGGGGTGCTCAGCAGGTGGGGGTTATTCTTCCATATTAGTGCCAGGGGATTTCACCTCCGTGACTGGGATCTGAGTCTGGTAGGAATCTTTGTGACTCAGATATAGTCACAAATCGATAGTTGCTCAAGGGGTCAGAAGCAAGGCCAAAAGATATCTGCAGCTGCAGATCTCTGAGCAAAACCCAACAGTATCTCTTGCTGATGGATGGACAAGTCCAGCTGTGCTCTAATCCACTCTTTTGTTTTTCCATTGTCCATGTTTTGATGAGAAGAATAGGAGCCTAACTTTTAAACATTTCCTTCAAGTTGTATGCCTGGTAACTTAGTGGCACAACATAGATCTGTTCACTGATAATGTGTACATCCACCAGCATGTTGGTGGACATAAAATATCATATAATCAAAATGAAATGCACTAGTGGCCAAACAAAACCCAGACCTGCTCAATGGTATTCTTGATTCTGATTAATGGCATAAATATCACCTACCCAGTGATTTTTACTTTAATATTTTACTATAAGAGGTGCATCCATTTAACAAACATGGTATTAGTGTCACATTCACTTTTGCTGCTGAGTGCCCAAATGAAAATTGAAGATCATATTAATAATTGGTATAATTAGGACACTGATCAAATTATTAAAAAAAATAAATCTGCAGGATAACCATATTAATCAAAATTACTAACTATGATAGCAGTTCTGCCTTTATGCAAGTTGTTTTGTTATTGAGACATGGTGATATGCTTTTCCTTAGCACAGTTTATGACTGTTTTTCACACTGTGAAAAACACTTTCTACACTGTGTGTAGAAAGTGTTACTGAGCAAATATGGTGCACTGTGTAAGTTCTTCCTTTAAAAGTATAACACCATGCCATCATACATTTCAATTTTCTGGATGTTTCACAGAGTCAGATTTCTTGCTTTCCCATTTGCCATTGTGTGCCTCCACTTTATTAAGCAAAATTGTTTTTGATTTCAACAGCAAGACAAAATAATTTGGCTAGTGAATTTTCCATATAAGAAATACTTGTTACCCGAGTGAAGACAATTCTGCTTCACTGATGCAACTCACCAAAGTCTGTCCAATTTTCTAACAGAGCAACAGTAATTTTAGAAGTTATACCCTCAGGTTTTTTACCATGTCACACACAAAACTGTTTTCCCACTTAGGTATACAATTGGCCAATTGCAAATTATTTATCCCCCTCCCATAACATAAATCAACCACCACCTTTGTTTACATATATAGAGCAACAAATCCTCCTGAAAACTATGAAGAAGGCTGTCAGCTATTAGAAACCTATTGTTTGCAATTCACCTAAAATCTCAGTAAGTATTTATATACAATGTTTTGGAGTTGACTGATCTGCATTTTCAGATGAAACAACAGTATTTTGCCCAATAAGACAGAATTCACTTCTCTTTCATACAAGCACAACCTATGTACTGTATTAGCAAGGACAATATGTACTAGTGTGGAACCAAAATTGTGGCCATGATGAATTAAATAAAAATGCTAACACTAATACTTAGCACAGAATTTGCCTGTATGAGTGGAAAGCCACGTATGCGTCAAGAACTTGACAAGCAGGAAGAAGCTGACAGATATTTCACATATACACATATGTAATTCTTTTACTGGACAGAGCTAAGCTTTTCTCCCATGAAGTATGCATTTGCAGGGGGAATCAATTTCTCCTAAGTGAGATTTTCCTCTTTTTTTGGTCTTTTGAGGTACTATAATTACAATGGATACCACTTGCCAAAAGTAATTGCTGTTTTCAGACCCAATGTCATTCCAGAGAGTATGAATTTTATGTAGATTTTTTTGGTCAGAACTCTATTTGACAGGGCCCTCAATAAGCTAACTCTATATCCATGATCTCTATATCCATGAGGCCCATATTTGCTATTCAGGGAATGTTTTATCAGAGCAAGTTTCTGATCTGTACTAGACTCAGCTTTCTACTACACTCATATGGGATGGATATCCATGTTCTGCGCTTCCTTTCAGCGATTAAAGTCAGTATTCTTTCCATATAAAACATCTCTGTTGCTTTACTTACCATGAATGTCTAACATCAGGAATTACATCAGGCTCTGAACTGTTGTTTAAACATTATGAAAGTCAGTGAAAGAAATGTGCCACAACCTGACTGTAAGGCTAGCTGAAGGGTAGATAATCTGGGAAACACTGCAAATTGCCTGTGCAACTTCTCTTATGGTCCTTTAGCCATTCTACGTGCTGGTGTGTTCATGAACACTTTGCAAAAGTGTCCTCAGGTGCAGAAGTAGTGTAACACGTGTATTTCAGAATGCATACAAATTTATGTTGGAAGGCATGGGAAGCATTTTTGAAGCAGATGGATATGTTGGCTTTCTTCCATTCAGGGTAAGAGAAATAATTGTGTTCTTTCTTGGAGTTGTAACAAAAGGAGATCACATTTAGTGCTGACTCTCTTTCAAAACTTATGCAGTAAGCAGGCTGCCATACAAACACATACTTTCTGCTTCCTACTTCACCTTTCGTTTGTTTCCTTTTACCTCCCTCCTCAGCGCCACTATTGAGAGCTCTTCCTACAGAGAAAGATAGAAGCTTTTTCTGATCATTCTAATATTTTGATAACTCACAAGATGTATCATTCTTGACCCAGAGTATATAATTAATTTTGATTATTAACAATTTATGCATGTCTCCAATGAATCATAACTTTTATACATAACCTAGATTTCTCACAATTATTGCACTTGAAGTCCCCAAGATACAGGAGGATGCAGTCTCTGGTTTGAAGAGCTTGCTTTCTAATTTGATCCAAGACAGAGGTGAGCATGAATGAGGAAAGAAGGAGAGAAAGAAAGAATAATGGGATCCTACTCATTACATAGGTTAGCAATGTCACAGCTTGATGGTTCTGAATAATTTTCAAGTATCCCTTTTATAAATGAATAAATAATGACTGCTGGCATTATAGAACCATTCCACCACTATTTTTTGGCAGAGTTTCTTAAGTATTGCTTGCAGAACTGGGTCTTGAAGAGTAAAGGGACAGAGGGGAGGAGAAAAACAGAAGATACCATGTACCCATGTGCATAGAGTAACACAGATAGAGAGAGTCTTCCTAAGGACCTGTCTGTGGACTGCTTGCTTCAACTTACCTGGTAGAACAAAGATGGAAGTTGATAGTCCAAAGTGCCAGAAGACAGGAACAGGGGACTAAGGGACACAAGAAAGTTAAAAAAAAGGGCCATTATGCTCTTAGTGCTGCACTTAAAACCTGCACATATAAATGAAGTCCAGATAAAGCACTGAAAGGAGGAAGACTAGATGGGAGCTGAAATTTGGTTACCTCATACCCAATTACTGCTAAATGTTGAGTGGAGGGCTTAGTACAACCATTGTCTGTGGATATGTGCTTGTGGACAATGTTACTATCAACCTTAACTACAGGGAAGATAAATTTCAACTAACTGTAGTCATCTAGAAGTGAAGGGTCCAGCCTAAACTCTGAAGACAAGCAGCTGCAGTTCCAGGGCAATATTTATACCTTCTTGCAAGTAGGTTGTACTCATCAAGAACATAACTGAACAATGCATCGAAAGAGCCCTCTGTTTCTGCAGGATAAACTGTTTAAACTTGCCTGTGCAAATAATTGCTTTCATTCTTATATTGTCTGGGGTTTTTCCATGATATGCAGAGGAACATAAGGAAGTGAGCTTTGTCAGAGGTTTGTTTTTTTTTTTTACTAGATAACACTACATAGAGTCCGTCCAAGTTGTGTTTTTTTTATATACAGCTGCTAAAAATCTCTTCCTGTTTCTTGTGGTTGCAAAGAGAAAATATCAGTTAAAAGAAAGCTAAGATCAATAACTGTAGTTTTTCTGAGATAAAATACTTTGTGAAATAATTTGCAGCAAAAAACTGTGACTGCAGTTAGACAGATACCTGATTATTAATATTCCACTACAAACTAACTTCAGAAGAGGCCCCAGGAGGTACCACAGCTGCTTCTACTAAAAAAAAAATTCCTGTAAATGAGGTACCTTCTCATTTGAAGATCCAACCAATATTTGAATTTTGCATCAATATTTCCTAAAGGTTACATCACTGTCAGAAATCAGCAGAACATCTCCTACTCAGCTGGTTATTCCCATTGACCTGTTGTGCCCTGTGATCCTCCAGGAGTTCAGTGCACCAACCACTGTCTTCACCCTGGGTGCAGCTTCCTGTTCTGAAGGGTTATTTAAAAATGGTAAGTCTTAGAAGACATAAGAGGAGGAGGGGAGAAAGGGAGAGGTAGCCTTCACAGTGTCCAATAGCTCTCTGCTGGATTGGTTTTACCAAATTAGTGTGATTGAACAGGGTCTAAATGGAAATGTAAAAGGATGTGAAAGTTCATGTTCTTGTACTTGGCAAGGAAAGTTGTAGGGTGTTGTAGGGAGGCAATGCACCAAACTGGAGCTTAGTCTTTGTTCCTAAGGTGAACCAAAATCCTTTTGAACTTACAGGACTCCAGCAGAGATGCATCAGAAAGGATCTGAGAGCAGTCTAGCCTGTCCCAGCTAGAGTGTGCACCCTTGGAGCACCACCTTTCATGGTGTTTGTTTTTATTTTTTATGTTGAAGAACAATGAAATACATATTTCAGCCTGAGCATCTTCATATTACCTACTGATATTTTCTTAGCAGAATGTCCATTCTTTGCTTTCCTTTCTGTGTCATCTCTTTGACTGAACCAACCTGCAACTACAAGTTAAAGTCCTACCATTGATACATGTGGTGAACGGAGATTTATGTCTCATTGAGACAGTGAATTCCCTTTCCCAGAGATGCTTTGCGGCTGCTAGGACTGCCGGGAACGGCTGGGAAGTGCCTGGATTTTTCTAGAATCTGAAGATAACGGACACTGTAAAAGCAGAAGAGAGCCCCGCCTCTCTCTCTTTTCCGTCTGCGCCACCACTGGGAGAGAGCAGACCCCTTCCTCACTGGGACTTGGCCCAGGACCAGGCCGATAGCCAGGAGAGCCGGGAGTTGGCAGCGATTCTTCCACCGTCTGATATATATATGGAGAATCTCCACGAACTGCTCCTACCTGTGTAGCAAGCCGTGAGTCCAATTCTCTAACCCCATCCTCACCACCCCCCCCC
>VZZY01014512.1:117453-150431 GCA_013400335.1 Eurystomus gularis
CGACTCTGAGACATCTTCTGCATTTACATACACTCACAACATATCCATATAGTGATAGGGACCTTTCTCTCTAATAAGACCCTTATTTCTACCCCTCAAACTCTTGGTTTTCCTATTCCTTTCCTGGGTAGACGAACTGAGTGGTTATCAAACGTTGAGAGATCTTTTTGATTAAATTGTTAAGATATAGACTCCATAGACTGTGATAACGGTATTGCAATATTTGGATAAGACATAGATTGTAAGATATAAGAGTGCTTCATAGAATAGATTTTGGCTTAGTATAAATAAACATATATTTTCATAAGAGGGTGTGTCTGATTCCTACAATTGGTTGTGGATTTGGAGAGAAGTGCCTCGCCCTTGATTCCATCTGGGGAGTGGTCTGGGACCCTGGTGGCGGGACCACATCCCTTGTGGGCGGACCCGTGACCCCTTGTGGGCGGACCCGTGATCCCTTGTGGGCGGATTGCGACATCACATCAGCAGGTATGTGAATCCAAATGGGGTAATGAACTCAGCAGAATAGATAGAATATGTTTTGGGAGGTTATGGTCGGAAAAGCTCAGGAACTACTTGCTGCAGTATGTCCTCATATAGTAACTATTGCATTGCAGATGCCCACAGGTAGGTGCATGACTATGAAGCTGAACATCACTTATAAATTCAAAAAATTGCCTCCAGCTTCTCTTATAGAGCAGCCGCTGTGGATATAGAGAATGTTTTCCCCAAACTGATTCTCCTATTGCTTCTTAGTCACTGTCAAACAGCAAAGTGATTCTTCTGATGTCATGACATGAACAGGTGAAAGGAGTTATGCCTCTTTCAACAAAAAGAAAAAAATGTCTTCAATGAAAAAAATGGTTTTTCAGGTTTACTAGCAGAAGTAGAACCAAGTTTTATTTTTTTAAGTAAACATGAACCAAACAAAAACTGACTCACATTTCAAAGGCACATAATTCTTTAAGGCTTTTCTTTGGCTCCAGTGGAATTTTGCTACACAGCCTCAAGGGTGTGCCTAGTATCATCATGTCTGTGTACAGCTGGAAAGGTTTTGGTAGTTGAACTTTCTCACTAAGTGGTGAACATTATAGAAGCCCTGGAAAAAGGAAGACTTCAACTAAGCTGAAGTATCCAAAGTCTTGCCATTACAGTAGAATGTCTTCTAATTGCATCCCTGTACTAGACTAATGTGTTTGTAATGTTCTATTGGCATAACAAGTATGCCTGCTGTGTGTGTTTATGAACTAGTTTGTTGTCTGTCTTCACTAAATAATTATCCCAAAGATAATTCAGTGATGGAAGTCATATGAAGTACCTACACAGAGTTGTCCAGAGACAAGTTAATCTGTGTACTAAATTTCTCTTTGGAATGTCCTCTTGGTAATTGTATTCAGAAATGCATTCTTTTTTTTCTTGATCCTTGATGCCTCTGGTTTGCTGTTCTTCCCTTGGTTCTTTGCATAAGCAATTGGCATTACCCTGGCAGGAGAGTGACTAGTATTTGCTTTCCTCTGTTAGAAGTGGGAGAAGTAAATACGGTCTGCATAATGTATTTTCAAGTATACTAGTTAAAAATCATTTCAGCATAAATTATCTACAACTACACTTTAAGCAGAGTTAGAATGAGAGAATTTTTTTTTTTTTTTGCTCTTTCCCTCCCCACCATTTTTATAACCCATTAGTTATACCTAAATTCTGTCCTTGCTCAAAGTTCACAAGGGTTTTCTTACCTAGTTATCTTTCACAGGATCTTTGAGAGAAGCTCACAAACCCCACCTCAGATGAACAGCTTTTGCACAGGACGAAGGGGCACTCCTGATGCTGAGAGTAAAAACCTTCCTAGATTCCTATGGAAAAGGGTGGGAAATGCTAACTGTGATTGGAAAGGCAGAAGAGGGACATGAGAGGGAGACCTCACTTTGGACAAGGGCAAAGCAATTTGAAAGATGCTTTTAACATCAGCACCTCAATCCCTACAAGCAATTCAGCCTAAAGAGATGACTCCCAACGTACGACCTAGGCAGACAGAAAATTCTTAACAGCTAACACAATGCATTCTACCCAGAGTCAGTCTCTGTCAACATCCAAAAAGAAAACAACCATTTGGAAATTGTTTCCAAGAATGGACACTAGGCCACTCTCCGTGCAGCTGGAGGGTTGGTTACCTGTAATAGCAACACTTGGAAGACAATGATGCCACCTGATTTTAGACATCATGAAAATCTCTGCAATTTATAAGCCTGATTTTTAAAAAGTAGGAAAGTAAACGAGTCTTTCAGCTGTGTCAGTGAGCCCTGCACCAAACCAGCTCAAAGTTCAAGCTCCCACAATAAAGAACAAGAAAAAATATTTCTGAATTTTACTACCTTGTTTAAAAATCCATAGACTCTGAGAGCAGAAAGAAATACTGCAGTACTTGGCCAGATAGCCTGTTCATACTAGATGTGGCACCTTTCCTAGAAATTGCATCACAGTATGTCTTGCAGAAGGAGACCACTTTAAAGACTCCAGAGACTAATGAGCTTGCTACCTGCCCTGGCAAGCAGCTCCAGCATTTAATTAACTTCACTGGTAGGAAAATATTTTTTTCCAGTTTGATTTTGTCTTCCAGGTATTGCTATTCGTTTATCTGAAAGACTGAATAGCTTCTCCCTACAGAATATCTTTTCCATGTGTGATAATCTAAGGACAGTGATCAAGTTGCCTATTGACCCTGTTGCTAATAAACAACATAGAGGGAGTTTCACAACAATGACACTGCATGGATTTTTTTCCATCTTCTGAGACATTTCTGTGCTTCCATTTTTGAACTCTTCTCAGTGTTTCCCCATCCTTCTAGAAAGGAGCACACCATAGCTGGACACAAGATTTTTATAGAAGACTCATCAAGGCAAAAAAATATCAGTTCATGGTTTCTATTTCATTTTTCTACTTATCCAAGGGCTACATTGGTCACACTACCATAAATAAAACTGAAGCTGAGGCAGTTATTGATGGCAACACCCACCTCCTATGAGTTACCCACTGTACTCCACCCTCTGATCCACATTGTTTACTAACTTGCTAGTCTGTCACACAGAAACATAACCAGAAAGCATTGCCTCACTTTATCTAAAATGGTGGCAATCAAATTAGAGTTTGAGTGGGGCTGCAACAGTTAAGAAACGTGTGCTTATTTGTCTGTGAAGGCAGAGTAGAGGAATGAGTTCTGCCAGACATTATTTTTTTGTACCAGGGAAGTATTTGTGAGTCTGAGTGGAGTGGAAATCCACAAGCAGAAAAGTTTGGGAGCTATTTCCCTATGTAGTTGATTAAAACAATTTAATATTCCAAGACCAAGGCCCATTCCCTAGAAGCCCTGGAAGTAATGTTCATTGATGCCTTCCTATTAGCAACCACACTTTAAGACCTGTCACTGAACAAAATTTTAATCCATCTAACATGCACCTGCTAAAGCAACATAACGTAAGATTTTTAATCATGCAGTACTGTGACAAATGCCTTGGAGAAATCCATGTAAACTATGTCAGCACAGTTGCCTTTATCAAGCAGACCTGTAATCTTGTCAAAAAAAGCTATCAGTTTTGTTTGACAAGACCTACTTTCCATGATACCATACTGAATGGCATTAATTAGATTTTTAATCTCTAGGTCTGTGTTGCTAGAATCACAAATTAACTTTTCATGAAACAAGGGAATCTACCCTGCTATCCCAGGTCACTGAAAAGAAACCTCTGAATAGCCAAATTTCATTGCAGCCCTCCATTCTTTTGGGGTTCCTCTTTAAGTACTTTCAGTAAGACAATTCTTATGGTATCTTCTTTACGTCTTCTTCAAGATTTGTAGGTGAGTTACTCATTATGAACACGTCACTAACAGGACACACAGTACGATTAGA
Source organism: Eurystomus gularis (assembly GCA_013400335.1). NCBI lineage: Eukaryota > Metazoa > Chordata > Aves > Coraciiformes > Coraciidae > Eurystomus > Eurystomus gularis. The sequence continues at coordinate 121,355 of VZZY01014512.1, forward strand.
AAGAAGAATATCTGGCTTCATTATTTTTAACTGAAAAGAATATTAACACATTTCAGCTGCATCACTGGAATTACTTCTGTCATAAAAGAAATTTAAATGCCAGAAACTATAACTCAGTTGAGCACAACTTTTAATAAATCCCGTGGATGTTTTTTGAATTCTTCCTTTTACACCAAGTACAATTCACTACAACACATCTCCTATGACAGACCAAGAAGCGAAAGAGGTGTTTACTTAAAGTTGACAACAAGAGAAAACTTTCTGTGAACTTCTTTGCTCAGCACTCATGAGATCCCCTGTGTAATACTAATTCATCTTTCATTAACACATTTCAGGAAAGATATAGACCAATAGCAGAAAGTCAAGAAGAGAGTGGCAGTGATGGAGAGACAAAAGCTGTGAAGAAATGTTGTAAAATTTAAGCAGCTAGCTGTAGAAAGGATGACAGGGGGAGAAGGGAACAGCCCTCAAGTACGTGAAACTTCACTGCATACTAAAAATAGGAACATCTGTTCTCCTTAGCCCTTAAATAAATTGTGACAGTGGAGACTAAGGTTGAATGCGCAGAAAAACCTCCTAAAAAGTAAGAGTAGCAAAGACTTGAAGCTGATGGTCTGGAGACCATGGGGTGTTTTGCTGGATGTTTTTCTGACTTGCACCATGAAGTAAGCAGATTACCCCTTCAGGTCCCATCCAGCCCTGACAATCTGTGTCACAGCTGCCAGAAACAGGACTCTTCTGCCCAGGGCCTCTCATGAGACTGAAACAATGAAGGTGTAAGAAACTCTCTTTCTTTCAGCATCTCTCCTTACAGTTATGGGGTTCTTTCTCCTGTTCATGTCTGTGGGGTTTTTTTCTACATATCCTTAAAAATAGACAGTCTGACATTCTCATTGTCACAACATGGAGTCATTTCCGTTGTTATGAGCAATGAGTTAAGAAGTGAGGTAGATACTTCTGTCACTGTAACTTGCCTCTATTTGTCAGCCTACATTAAATGCTCACTTAAGAGTTATTTTATCATTTTTAAATGATCTTGGCATTTATTTTATTTACTAATAGCAAGAGTGTTATTGGTTTTGTGTGGGCTGCTTGTAGCGGCAGGCAGCAGCATAACAGAGCCTCTGCACAGCTGCTAATGCCTCTTCTTCATGGGGAGTGAGTGGGAAGAGTGAGGAAATGAGTGGAGATTTGGCTTCTTCCCTTCAGCGTGCCAGCTAGCACAGTTGAATCATCACAGCAGGGATAATGTATAACTGTATATCAGCAGCAGATGACTTCCCTCTGGAGCACAAGAGAAGTGCAACATACTTTCAGGTACTTCTCCACAAAAAGCATGTCTAGATGGTACAGGACATACCACACACAGATGCTTGTGTTAGCCCTGAATGACTTGGTTCAGGCACAAGATGTCAGACAGAGACATTACTATGGTATCCTGCCTTGGCTAATTTATCCCAAATAACTGTTATTTCTCAAGGCCTGTATTGTGCTACATAGAAATCTTAGTGAGACTCAGGCAAGGTTTAGATTCCTAAGCTCCAAATCTCTTCAGACCACCACTGAGCTTCTAACTGCAAAAGATCCTTAATGTTTGGCATTAAAATTGTCTTACATTTGTCCCGTTATGTATGTGTGTGTGTGTATCTAGCAGGACGTCACTAAGGACACCAAATACCTAAGTGACTTCAATCTGCCACCTAACATTACTTTTCTTCTTGAAACTGCCTCCTAAGAGGTCCATGTCAGTCATTAAGAGTTCTTTGAAATCACCTTTTGGAGTAAGTGCTTTATAAGGTGCAGAGGCAACTACATTCTGTTTAATAACTTAGTAACTCTGGATGCCTTGTGCTGAAGCAATATTACTTACTAACAAGAATCAAAGATCTAGTGCACCCTGAAAAAGAGACATATGGGCTAGGGGATAATCTTTTGCCTAGGGGCTGGGCAGTCACATGGCTGTCCTGAAGGAACCCTAGGAGCTCTGGAGTCCACTCTTGGAAACTGCTTTCATGTCATAGATTAGATATGGTCTTTTTATAAAATAATTTTTAACAATACTTGGAGCAAGATTAAAAAGCAGGTATCTTCCCTTCCTATACAAGCTTGCTTAGCAGACAGGTTTCATGCTTTTCCTAATCACTCCCTAACAGATCTTCAGGGTTGCCACAAAGCTGAACAGTCAAAAAAAGAGGTTAAGAGCTGAACAGTGTCATGTTCCCCACTCCTCTGACAGATAAACCATAAAGGGACACCCCACTATCCCTGAAAGTTCCAGAGGCCAGATATCCCTGCTGCTGCAAGGGTTAGGGTAATCTTTCTCCAAAAAGCTAAAAACAAGTTAGGCTTCTAAACAAATTTACTCGTTGGAATACAACTCTGACTAATTTGAATTCAATTATTTATATTATTATTTATTTGCATAATATATTCCAAAAAAACTCTTTGGACACAAGCATATTTTACAGTCCGCTGCTTTATGACCAGTCAAACTTCAGGCTCCTGCGCCATTCTCAGGGCTCATTGCTAATTCCTGCTACCAGGTCAATTCCATTTCCAGAAGAACTTCAGTGTTAGGATAGTTTATTTCCCACATGCTCCCCTCTGGGTTCTGCTCAGCCCTTCATAGTCTACTGATCCTTCTAAAGTACCACTCAGTATAGCATTAGAGAATTTAAACCATGTTAGAACTTACTCATTCAATCTCTCATACGGCTGTCTGCACTGGAATGTTTATTCATGTTTGCTAATACTGCAGTTTACTAAATTACAGTAAACTTCAGTAGTACTCCTGATAGTCAGGGATTTAATTTATGTTTTCATTCAATGAACCACGTTAATCATACATTTTTTATTAAAATCCTCTCTTTAGGATAACATGGAGATTAAACTTTGTCTACAGCTTTAAAAGTGTGTGATCTTCTTATGGATAAAAACCCAACAGTTTAGCTACTAGCAGCTACTGTTCTCTAGTATTAATAGCATTGCCAAGGCCTTGAGCTCTGTTTCAAAGACCTTACAAGTTCAGTAATTTATATGTATCATAGCTTCCAATTTTTCCATTACATAGCTTAATACAAAAGACTGTTTTGGAAAACTCAAATAGGTGACAAAAACCCTCTCCAGGTTCAAAGGAAGCACTGTCAGTTGTTAGAACATCTCATGAAACATATTTTTTTTCCTCAGCTGGCAAACTGAAGAAGAGCAGCAAGAGTGCTCCTTGTTTACCAATGTTTACCAATTAGTTCCAACTGCTTTCTTTTCATACTTCTCCTTCAAACATCTATGAACTATTCTTGATCACTAAATCATGTAGTTTGAAGGAATAGCACACAAACTACTAACTAAACATCGTGCAGTACCACACAAGGGATGAGTGACCACATCATTTCTTCAATATTTCCTGATTTTTACTTAGCTGTGCAACTTTAACTGTATTCTAGGGAACTGTAGTAAAGAAACAAAGAGCCAGATGTACCCAGCTTTAGGATCCTGTCAGCACATATCCAACTGAGTGAGCCACTCTTTTGAATTTTATATATCTAAGTACCTTGCTAAGCTGAGATAACATTAGCATCCTTATAATGGATTGAGTTTTCTCCTGTAAATCTGATGGGATTCTTTCAGTTTCATCTGGAAATAAAAAATCTCACAGTTAATCTAATAGTTAACGAAGAACTTAAGGCCTAGTATTATGGAAACTGCTGAAGAAAAAAAGACATTATTTCATTAAAAGACATTTTCTTAGTATCAGAAAAATGTCACATTTTTCCTTTTTGAACTTGGCAGTTCTTTCCAAGCTCCTTCAAACTCATAAAGCCAAAACCAAAGCATTTTTATTTATATGTGTAATTCAGTTAATTTTTAAAGAAAATACCTAGGTAGTTGCATGTAAACATACTGGTTAAGCTGTATATCTTCATTTTTTCCACTTCAGTGATTGAGATTGTGTAGAATAGACTGTAAAAACTGTGCCAAAGAGCATATTCTTTTTTTATTGCCTGTCAAATTACTGCTGTGACACCCATAGTTGGTAGTGAAACATTGTGATCCACTGTTACCAGTGAAACACAGAGTATGAGTTCCTCATTGAATTTAGGTAATGTACCATAAAACGTTGCATGAAAACACTAATTTTCTCAATATATATTAGTAGATAGACACAGTGTTTACCAACAAGAAGTTGAAGATGGTTTTAAACATTGTTTATTCATCTGAAGTCTTTCCTAGGCTCTACTTAATCACTTTATATTTGGGGTTGCATTAGAGATGAATGGCCTATGTGTTGAAGGAGCAGAAGCTGCAATTTGACCTATGTGTCTCTCAGTCCTGGGCAGGTGTTACACCTGACAAATGCTGACATTTTTACAGTGAGCTTCATATGCAATATGCATCATATCTTTGACAACAAGCTATCAGTTAAGGCATCGGTGATGTTACTGATGTAGTTTTGTTGGTTTTATCTTTAACATGTTGCTTTGATTACTCTGACATACATGCAACATACACAAAATTTGTAGGTCATTGCTTCAGTCCTACATCTTTTGGTAGTCTAAACACTGCACCTGACATTCGCTCCTTCCTCACAGACCTGCCCTGACTTCAGGTATCTTACTAAAGATGATCTTGTGACTATTGTTACAGAGTGGTTTTAAGAGCTGTATAGATAAGAGCTAGTTTTATTTAATTTATCTGAACAGTATAAAGAGAATCATAAAGCCCAGTATTGTCAGCCTTTAATAATACTACCACTGAAACCTTTCATTATCTTAATATCAGTGTATTCAAGGAGAGGTTCTTTGTCTCTGTCCTTTTTCTTAAGATGCCTGCTTCTCAGTGTTAAGTAGCAATTGTTGGCTAACACCACCAGAGGGGAAAACACTGTTTCTTGGATAGCAAAACAGTTGATCTAAGCACATCATAATAAACTTTATAAAGTGACAAACATTGTGGTTCATACATTTGTTCATTATCTTTTCTCACCTTTTCACTGTAAGGTTTATTTTCTATGTAGCTTCTGACATTGTCTTTGTGGCTTTTGATGTTGAGCTCTTCTTCAGGGCTAAGTTCAACTTTAGTTGTACATGCTTCAGTCTCTGTCCTGTCACCCTCCAGGGGAATGATGGATTTGGCTTTATGAACAGATTAGGAAGTGACTACCAAAATCTATGCATTACAGGAAGGCATGAAGGCATGTAATGGAGATTCAATCTAGAAGTCTTCCCCAGGACACTTACCCAACAGGCCATAAGGCACTGCCTCATCACAAAAAGCAAGTCCCTTCCAGCTAGATTCTCACTGCCAGTGCCTAAGCATCAAGGCTATTTCTCTTCACTGACTTAGAGGAAGCTAAGCGCAGGAAGTTTCAGAGAGTAGACAGAGTGAATCATTCACTGCTCTCTTGACTTCAAATGCCATAACAGTCATGATAACAAAGCACAACAGGAAAGCTAAGTATCAGTAGTACAGAAATATAAACTGTAGCATAAATTATCAAAAGCCACAAAAGCTATGCCTTGCCATTGGAAAAAAAAATTTTAATCTCAGAATAGTAAATATCCTATGCTCTATATTGTCAGCTGTCCAGACATTTCAGGAAGTGGATCACACCTCAGCAGAAACCACAAAAGATTGATAATCCTTGTCAGTCTTGTTAGGAGAAAATGTTCCTTCTGGACAACAAAAGTGGTGACCATTAACGTAAGCTTGTTAACAAAATATGACAAATGACCATGGAGAGGTTTTTCCATATCATTATGGTTAAATCTACACCAGCTCATGCAGTGAGCATCCTCCAGTTCTGCATACACACCTCATCCTGGAAAAAGATTTGGGAGAATGCTGTTTCCCTGTTCCCTGATTTCTACACAGGGGAAACCTTGACCTGAAACTCATATGAGAATAGATCATGATCTGCAGAGCTGTGAGTCTGGATAAGTGGGAGACTAGGACCTCTAAACATGTCATGGCATACATCAAAACTTAAATCCAGGCACAGTCCAAGACCAACATCTCCACCTCTGGCACCACCACCCACTCAGTTTGTGGTTAGGTGAGGCCTATCTCTGGAGCTTCAAAGAAGGGCAATGCCTCTACTGCCCTACCCCCACCACTCAAAAGCAGTTCATCTTAGGAGAAGATCTCCTGTGTGCCTTCTGTTCATGGCCAGACAGCAGTATAAAGATAGATGTTCATTTATCAGTAAATGAACGGTAACTAAATCTCTTTTCTGTTTACTCCCAAAAATCAAGCACCACTGGTGTTATAACACTTGCAGCTTTTTTATATGTTCTGTAGCCACTGATATGTCATGGTTCTCATGAGAAAAGATGGCAACCTGATACAACAGCGTTATTCCTTTATTCTAAGTTAGACTAAATAAGCAATATTTTTAATGAGTCTTGCATATAGACAAATGATTTTGTTTCCTTGGCTCTGTAACTCACATTTATTTATTCATTTCTCAAAAGTTTTTTTCTAGCTCTGTCTTCATTGTTTAAATTTCATATTAAAGGTGTGGGAATGAGCCAGGCGTTTTATCTTACCCTAATAAACATCTTGTAATGTAAAAATGAGCACAGATCAACCAATGCATGTGGCTGGTATTCCCTTCATGTGCTCTAACACCTGGCAAAATTATTCATTAATTCAACAGCCACATTTAAAAGCAACAGTTCAAAGGCCTATGAATGGTAGAATAATATGTTCAAAACTGAAGTGTACTTCAGCAGCAGTAGTGTCAGAGTTTAGAGAAAGAACCATTTCCTGTGAGACAGAGGGCTTGGGATAGTGAGATAGTGGTTAGGAGGATCTCTAATTTGTTTCTTCAGCTTTTTGCAAGGCCAGCAGAGATTAGCTGATGGGTGTTCAAGAAGAGAGAGGCACACACTGGGGAGAGTTTGCCACACTAAATTTTCTCCATAAAGAAAACTTTCTTGGTTTACAGGATTTTTTTCCCCCATGAGTTAGTGGCCAGGGGGAAAGTAAATGATGAAGTAAATGCAAAACACAGAAAGGAAAAGAAAGATAGGACTTTGGTGCGATCCTTTGATATATGTTAGAAGATGAGTAATATGTCACACAGTTTCTATCCACTGAAACGTATGACATGTGCTAGTCACATAGAGCTGTTTTCAGAGTTCTAGTGTTTGTTTGTTTGTATCAGATGAAATGCACCAGGTGCAAGAAGCTGTCCAAAATTGGACTTGCTGCACCTCAAGTGACTTGATCCTTGAGATTCATTTTTGCCAAAGACTGATTCCTAGCTCCTTTGGCAAGGTATATATTAATTTTAAGAGTCGGTCCTGTTCTACACTGAAACAAGTAAGTCCCAAGCTTTGACACTACTTGGATGCTTTCACACAGGGAATTTGTATGAGCTCCAGAGAATGGCAAGACAAAGACTTGGACTTACACCATACTTTGCACAGACCCAAACATCCATGATTATCTGCAGCATGGAAGAATCACACTTGAGCATGACTGCCTACACTTGTTCAGACTACCATGTGCCCAAGACTGCCTTCTAGGGATAAGAAACACCAAATCCATGACAGACCAGCCAGGGCAAGGCTCTGATGATGCATACAACAAGGTTTTACTGGATGTATAATCTACCGAGCTGCAGACATTCAGAGTCTTACAATGTAGATGCACATTGTAAGATGTGGTGCATGAGATGCTCAGAGCAGGCCACACACCCTTATCAACTAAACAGTTTAGAGACACTCTCTAAACGTGTCCGGTTCTAAACCTTTTGCTCTTGCTGTGGTCAAACGTGTTCGTTTCAAGAAGCCTGTTTCTGTGCAGGAGTGCTATGGACTTAAGCTTCAGAAGCTGACACCTATTTCTTAATAATTTATTTCTCTCCTTCAAAACTACGCCATCATAAGGGGCCTCATGCAATACTTACTGAGGTCCACTGGCATCTTCCAGTGGGAATAAAAACCCTCACTGAACACAGTGGACACTGAATCAAGCCTCAGGTTGTCCTTCCAGGGTTCAGAAATTACTCTTTCTTTGTCTCAATTTTTTTTTCCTTTGGTGATGGTATATTTCTTGTACAATAAATCACTGGAACATGGACTCTCATTTACATCTTAAGACACTATCTCAGAGGATGGAAGCAATTATTTCATAACACCTTTCACCTTCTTCAGTCTATGAAATTTTAAATGCCTCCATCCATTAAATGATTTTAAATTGATCTTCTCCCTTAACTCCACAATGTTTCCTCTCAAGGTTATTCAATTATATGTGTTGTATTGGGTAGTGTTCCATTAAAGGTTTTCATGTTTTTGATCCAGTAATACATGTAAGCCTTGGGTGAAGGAGAGGCAGCTGATGATCTCCTGCTTTTATTTTGAGACCTATTTATGATGCGCTAGATGGTACAGCCAGAAAACTCAGGTCTTTAAAGAACCTAATTTTTTTTTACTTACTATTTGAACTGGTCATTATATCCAGGAAAGCAAGAGGCAAAGGGCGGGATTTGTTTTATATAAATGCCTTCTCCATATTTAAAAAAGATTAGTTGATTCAAGGCTAAATTCACAGAAAGATATATTCTTAATCCAATTTCTACATTTCTGAGTAGCATTAAATAAAAGACCTGCATAAATTGTGCTGAATTTCTGCAAATCCTCACTGATCTCAGGAGGAACAACAGCTATTTAGGAACCATGAAATTCTGAAGTCACACTTCTACACACACTACTTTGAAAACATGATCCTTCATTTCAGTTTCCTACCGTACGTCAAGAAAAAAGTTCTAGGTACAGAAACATTGCATGCTTTCCTAAAGACTTGGAACAGCTAAAGTCACTAGGTCTGTTCAGCCTGGAGAAGAGGAGATTGAGGGGAGACCTCATTGCAGCTTACTGCTACCTCACTAGGGAGGAGGGGGGCAGCAGGCGCTGATCTCTTCTCTCTGGTGATCAATGACAGGACACAAGGGAATGGTAGGAAGATGTGCCAAGGGAGGTTTAGGTTGACTATTAGGAGGAGGTTCTCTATCCAGAAGGTGGTGGAGTGCTGGAATATGCTCCCCAGGGAAGCAGTTATGGCACCAAACCTGACAATGTTCAAGATGCATTTGGACAACGCCCTCAGACACATGGTTTAAGGGTTGTCATGCACTGGGCCAAGCGGTCTGGGAAGGTGGCTGAACCACTATCCTTGCTGAGATTTTGAGGATGTGAAGATGTGGGGACAGGGTTAGGTGGTGGATGCGTAGTGTTGGGTTAATGGTTAGACTCGATGATCTTGAGGGTCTTTTCCAACCAGAGTGATACCGTGACACTGTGACATTCCCTGCTTTCGAATTGAGATAGAGCAAGGTCAGCTCACTGTGTCAAGGTAATGCTAAGACAGTATTAAGATTAATACAGTATGTTGGAATCAAAATAGACACTTTATCAACCACATTTGCTGACAGGTGAAAGGGAAATCATTTCAGATATACATAAAGGGAAATTCCTGGCATCACTGTTTTCCCATCAATTTCCCAAATGATGTCAGTGGCTGACAGTAAATAGAAGCAGTTAACATCAAGTCCTCTCATTGCCTTAAAATGGAACTGCAGATGTGGCATTTGGCACTGTGACTTGTTTCAGATGTCTATCATGTTGTTATATCTTGAGTCTCTGTAGCAAAAAGTTAATAAGAAATCTAGTATGGGAGCAGAGGTGACATATTGAAAGAGCTCACCTTACGACAGGTACTGCTCTAGGAATACAGCCACTGTTGCAGGCTGAGAAGCACCATGTCACCCACAAGTCTCATTAACATTAATGTAATGAAAGAAGACAAATGCTACTGTAGAAGATAACAAGTGGATAGATTTTCCAAGCTTGTGCCTCTTTTGATTTAGATATAAGGACTTTGCAACGCTGTGTTGTGTTACAGGTGGTTAAACTGAGTGAACAGCCCTACTCTTACCCATGATTATTACCTAATGATTGAATCTAAGTGAGCACATACATCCTTAACCTCAGTGGACTTTTGACTAGGTCACATCACTGACTTCCAGTAAATTGATCTGATTAAATGAGAGTGCTGTTGGACCATGATGTATCCAGGTAACATGCACTCAGCTATTCAGTCCCTGTTAGCTTTGGGGTTTATGACTACAAATATTGAAAGTTACTACAGCCTTGGTCAGAGGTGAACTAAATGTTTAGGTACTTTGGGGTTTTGTCTCACATTCAGTGAACAAACAGATGGCTTTTTAACAAGGTGTTTTCTTCCCTATCAACTGTTTGTAAGGTCTTTTTGCCGCTGGTAGCAGATGAGAACACACACCCTCACTCCAAATATTTCAGGCAATAGTTTGGCATCCTAGTGCAAGCTTGCCTCCATTAGAAGGAAGATCTAAATCAGCATATCATGAACCAAGTATTTGGAAGTTGGGTAGCACCCCAAACAGAGGGATGGGAAAACTATCACCTCGATTACCTTGTTTCAATTTGTCTGTGATAGCCCATGTCCCACTGCAAGCACATTTTTTAAATGCCCCTTATATGAATAAATCCCATAATCCTTTTGGAATTTCCACAAGAGAATAATAGAATCACAGAATCACAAAATGGTTTGGGTTGGAAGGGACCTTAAAGATCATCTAGTCCAACCTTCTTGCCATGGGCAGGGACACCTTCTACTAGATTAGGTTACTCAAAGCCTTGTCCATCTTGGCCTTGAACACTTTCAGGGATGGGGCACCCACAACTTCTCTGGGCAACCTGTTCCAGTGCCTCACCATCCTTCCAGTGGATGATTTAATTGTTATAGAAAATGGGTTCCCAATATTGCCAATTTACGTTATCTGACGTTCTGTTCCTTACAGTGTCTTTTTGAGTGTAAAGCTCTGGCAATCTTAATTGACCTCAGCTGGGATGTAAGTAATGCAAGTTATTTAAAGCACATCAAAGATCCACTGAAACAGTGAGAAGCATGTCTCACACACACTACGGTTTCCCAGGAGCCAGTCATCATCCACAGCAGTCTCTACCTACCACAACCACAGGGTCACTGTCTATGTGCCTGCTTCTCAAGTCATAATGGTAGCATATTTGTATAGGGTTTACACTTTTTTTTTTCTTTTGGCCTTTTCTTGCAGCTGCTGGTTAGTAGCATTTTCCTCTCATTTTGTTCCATGCAACCTCTTTGCACTGAATCCCAGATGCATGTGAAATGGCCACAAAAGAACTATCTGGGTTAAATGAGTACTAAACAGGTTTAAAATTAGTGCTTATTGTTTGGAAGCAGATGCAAGCTTCAAACAAATGCAAAACATCAATGCAAATGCAAAAAGGAGGGCAATTTGAAAATCAGATTGTAAGTACTTGATTCTATAGGTTGTTTTTTCTAGTAGTAATACCCAGAACAGTTCTGTTAATGTAATGGAAGTGCGTTGAATAACTACTCTACCAGCATTTGTGTTTGCAGAGTTCATGAATCAGCAAAATAACGCAGGTTCCCTGCTATTCTCATTTTAATGAACTGTTATCTCTACAAAGCAACTCTTTTAGAAGCTAGTAAACACTGCTACACATCTCTACATTACATTCTATAGGAATTATTATTAGCTTATAGAGGTTTTCTTGCTGTTTGGTTTTCTTTAGTAGAAAACCAATTTTTCCTGAAGGCTAGTCATATCCAGAGTCATGGTTCTGAATATCTACAGTGATAGAGTCTAATGAGTTTTATCTGTCCATACTAAATGAAAATTGATGGTAGTATATGAGGAAATGTCTATGTCAAATTTGTTCAAATACACAAAATTTCTTTTTCTGAATTTTCCTTCTTTAATCTGCTCTGTGACTTGAAGAGTAGAGCAGCAAATATACTGCATCCAAGCAGTACATTTGTGCCAGCATTTCAGGTAATGTCATGGAAGGGGTTTGCTTTCATCATAAGCAAAGCAGCAGGTTTCTAGCATGGCACATGACTTGCAAGGACAAAATCATCATCTAAAGTGAGAGAGGGAAATCTCCCAAGTTTAATAGCTGTAGCCTCATTCATACACCCAGCTTGTGGAGACTCGGAGGTAGGCAGAGTCCTGTTCTTGTGGGCTATTCTTGCAGCACATATAAGATACCAAGATGGGGTGAGCTCGCTGTCTTAGGCAGCAGACCACTGAGGCTGTACTTCTGTGCCCTATTTTTGGCTTGCCTCCACCGGTGTTGTGCTGGTGCTGCTGAGGGACATGGCTGTGCAGCTGGTAGATACTTCAAGAGCAGGGAGGAGACAAGGGAATCTGGATAGTGGAAGCTGGCCATGGCACCCCTCTTCCAGTTGCCTGGGAGCACCTCATTGTGCCTGAGAGGCAGGCACACTCACCCAGGGCTGAGGGGGAGGCTGTTTACAGCCAGGCACAGAATGAGACTGGCTGCCCAGGTAATGGAGCAATGGCTACTTGCATGAGGGGCAGAAATATTTATCCTCAGTTCCCCAGACTTGGAAAGATGATGCTCTGAAATTATTTGGTTTTTCATCCCTCAAATGCATTTGATTTGGCTTTGGCCTTGTAAAGCCTTCAAGAGGCTCTAAGAGTTGATCAACAATAAACACTGAAAGCATTGTGGTGCACTAGAGGTAGGGACCATCCAGAGTGCCATCGCCAGAAATTCAAGTTCCCTCTGCAAAGAACAGATGAAATGTAAACTCCCCCAAGCAGCCTTCACTGCCAGTGTACTCCAGCTCTGACTCAGTGGATTCTCCTCTGGACTCTATGTGTCATATGCTTTCTCTATAGGAAGTGGTTGCAAAAAGTACCCTGCATAGACAAATAAACAGCTTTCAGGTAACATTAGACTGCCAGCTTGCATTTTTCACTAGAACACCTCAACAAAAAAGTTACATCCTGCAGGACTGCACTATCATCTATCCCGAAAGATTTTTTTTAATACCTGCTCTTAAAAATGAATTGCAATTTTCACTTGGGTGAAACATAGTGCTGAGAGGGAAATTAACTTTCCATATTTGTCTATAAAGTGCAACAAGAATCTGTCAATGTGTGCCCATTAAAACAGCAGTGATTTTGATGTAGATACCCAACTACTGAAATCAGAACAGAGACAACATCTAGTTTCAGAAATAGTTTTAAACACATATGTAATGGTTTTTAGGAAGGGTTTTGATTTAATGACAGCATTTGGAAAGAAAAATAGTAGAAAACCAATAGCCACTATTCCCCAAAGTATTGTTGCCAGCAGCCCCTTGTGACTTACTGTTAACAGTAGATGCTCACGGGGATTCATTTTCATTGCAAGCCACATTCACTTCTCCGTGTTATACATGTCACTGCTCTCTAATTTTACCTCTGTTCCTGGCTTATTTGAGTTCTTTCAAATTGGGTAGAAAGTATTATATTTTGTACTATTTTACCTGTTTACCTCCTTATAAATCTTACATTTTTTGTATGCACCCTCTTTTTCTGTATTGGTAAATATCAGAGGTGAGAATAGAAGCCGAAGTAAAGAGAATAAGATCATACTTTTCTTTAAAATATATATCTAGGACTTGAATAAAATAAACATATTTGCCAAGATGGATTATGCTCACTTTAAAAGCACAGAGGTTGCTCTTACATGTTGTAAGAGCACTGCAGAACATACAGCTATATCCTGGTCACTGAAGAATGAGCAAGAGAATAAGGATTGCTAGTTAGTGTTGACAGTAGTGCCTTGGTCTCAAGAATGAGGAAATGTCCTTTCCTCAGCTGTTGGAATAATTTACAGGCACTTGACTACTCAGCTCTCATGAGACCCCACCTGGAGTACTGCATCCGGCTCTGGAGTCCTCAGCACAAGAAGGACATGGACCTGTTGGAGAGGGTCCAGAAGTGGGCCACGAGGATGATTAGAGGGCTGGAACACCTCTCCTATGAAGACAGGCTGAGAGAATTGGGCTTCTTCAGCCTGGAGAAGAAAACGCTCAGGGGAGACCTTATTACGGCCTTCCAGTATCTGAAAGCGGCCCACAAGAAAGCTAGGGAGGGACTTTTCACGAAGGCCTATGATGGTAGGACAAGGGGTAATGGCTTTAAACTGGAAGAGGGGAGATTTAAATTGGGAATTAGGAAGAAGTTCTTTACTGTGAGGGTGGTGAGACACTGGAACAGGTTGCCTAAGGGGGTGTGGACACTCCATCCCTAGAGGTGTTCAAGGCAAGGTTGGATGGGACCTTGAGCAACCTGTTCTAGTGGGAGGTGTCCCTGCCATGGCAGTGGGGTTGGAACTAGATGCTCTTTGAGGTCCCTTCCAACCCAAACCATTCTATGACCTTAGTAGAACTCTCTCAGCTTGTTCCTAGAAACCACCTGAACTCAGTTTTCCAGTACCTCCCTAGTATTTTTTGAAAGACATGCCAAAAATACTTCGGCACACCTCTTTCTTTCATCACCTAACCCATGAACCCTGCAGCAAGAGTTACCACAGACCTGCATACCAGGTTTTCTATCACCAAAACACCGTTACAAAACAAACTTCTACATTATAATTCAACCTCCTGGTTGCTGAAAACCAGAACCCTTCTATTGTAGCTGAAATCTTAAAATCTTTGATTTGTGCTCACCATTTATTCCAAAAAATAAAGGCACACTTTTTGGTAGCTAGATACAGATCATTCATGTTAAAGAGAAGGTAGACTATAATACTTTACAAGTTGCTACAAAATATAGTAGTGGGAGCCATCTTTCAAATCAATGATTCCTAAGAACTCACTAGAACACACTGTTTATGCATGTGAACATACTGGATTGTTTCTACATAGAGAAGACAGCTTTGCGACAAGACTTCCATAGCATACTCACTGACAACTTCTTTCTAGTCTGTGTAGCTTCTGCTTTTACCAAATCAGAGGTCCATAGAGAAGTTCCTCTACATTCTGACCACCCGCAGTGTGGAGTAATGAATATACAGAAATATTGCAGTGTTCCTCTTTTTATAAAGCATACTACAGATCATTCTTTCTCAAGATCCTTTACTATATCCCCAAGAAATATTCCACAAAATACCTCTTTAGTCTATACAAATGACCCTTTACAAATATGACAGATATACTGTATGTGTTATACACACACAGAGAAAGAGAGAGAGACTTTCTACAGCTTATTTCTATGTAGGATAAAAACCACAAACATAAAGACAGGGAATGAGAAAAAAACCCACAGCACATGGAATAGTTACCGTTTAAAAATACAGTGAGATTATTTTAAAAGGAATCTTGAATCAGTTTGAGACAAAAAAGTCCTGGTAAGGACACCTAGAGAAAACAGAGGGGGAAGAAAAAGAACTGTTCATGAGTAAGATCTTAATTCAGTGTATTGCAGATATACAAATATATTTTCCATTATCACCAAAAGTTCATAACTGTCAGATTTCTGTATATTGAGATGAGTGTGTTTCTTAAAGTAGCATTAATTCACAAAATTATAAAGGAAAGTGTAAAAGAAGCAAATTAAAATAGTACCCATTCAGACATTATGATGAATAAATATGT
Organism: Eurystomus gularis; assembly: GCA_013400335.1. Lineage (NCBI taxonomy): Eukaryota > Metazoa > Chordata > Aves > Coraciiformes > Coraciidae > Eurystomus > Eurystomus gularis. The sequence continues at coordinate 136,856 of VZZY01014512.1, forward strand.
AAAAAATGGAAAATTAGATCTAACTCTACTTGGATAACTGGAGAAGGTCACAGACCTGATTTTCTTCCTCCATTTTTAGCATTATGAAATAGAAAAATTGATGTTTGAAATTAAAAAGAAAAAGGCCCCTCAAGCCTTCCAAATCCCCTGCAGCTCTTCACTGGAAAGTGATTTTGACATAGTGCTACAATCATAGAAAAGTGTCAACACCATTATAGTGTCCTGTTGAAGAGCCTTACAGGCATTTTAATGAAAGAAATAATGAATGGCTAAATGCACCTTCCTTATTTTTTTGTTTTGTAATGGTAAAAAGGATGTGCTCACAAGTAGCTTTTAAGGTTCCATTTGTATCAGGTCCTTGTCTATATTTTGTTGTTTCCTGCTGGTAAGCCACCTATTCCTGGAGATGGTCTCTAAGCTAGGCCTGTGTTTGGACCTGGGCTTAAGCAGCCTACTTGTGCTGTAACAGAATGTACTTTCATAGGAAATCCGGCTTAGACCTGAAGTCTTCAAAGGGTGATGAGACATCAAGGCGAGGACTATGGGCTTTTAAGAAATACTTTCTTATATACATACACACACATACAGATCTTTTAGAAATCTTCTAGTTCTCAGTGCTGGAGAAAGGCACAGCAGGAACAGAGCTTGCAACTGACATTTTCTTACCTAAAATAATATGAGCTAGATATCTGTGCTGTGGGCAAGTAATCTTGAAAGAAACCAAATCATCAAATAACAGGATTTGGAGGGAGGGGCAAGGGAAATAGATAATGGTGGAAAAGACAAGAGGCAACGAGGGAAATTCTGACAGAAGACAAAGAAACAAATTTCCAAGGAGTGGGTAGGCCCTGGCAGAGATGCCCACAGAGGCTGTGGATCTCCACCCTTCAAGATACTCAAAATGCTCCTGGACAAGACCCTGAGCATGCAGATGCAAAAAAGTTGTCCCTAAACTGAAGCTAGGGCTGACCAAAAGGCCTCCTGGAGTCATTATTGACCTGAATGATTCTTCTGATTTTCTGAAATAGTGGGAGGAAGGATTTTAGGGCCTTTTGCATGTATGCAAAATAAATACCTCCCCCATGTCATAAAATAAAACAGCAGTACTGTATTTATTTATATTTCTGAGGTAATCGAAACACACAAGAGGCTCATATATTCAACACACAAACAATATTTGCCTCAGAAATGTTGCAGTCTGTAGTAGATACAAAGGCAAGTGAAAAGCATTAGGAGAGGACTAGGTCATAGTATAATGTCCAAGCAGAGAAGATCACTACAGATAACGAGACTACAGTATGACAGAATAGTTGTTATTTGCACTGCTCACCCATGTGGAGAGAATGGGACATAAAACTCAAAGACAGTACATTTATTATCTCTCACCAGCTCTTAAAAAGTAAATGCAGCTATTTGCTGTGTTTACTGGCTGGAATTATCTCTTTTAGGACCCAGATATACTATGAAATATTTGGGAAAAATGAAGAAAAATTACAGAAGTAAACGCATACATTGTGAGTGCTGCATGGCTTAGTACGATCAACACTTTGCATTGGGCTCAGTGGTACAGGATTCATGACGCTGAAAATGAAACTGGGATTTGGCATATTTCTGCAGTATAACAATATAATAATTTCAGTGAATAATCACACATTGAATTTCTTCATTTAGTTCACTCCAGTTTCATTTAATTCTGAATTCCGTTTCTGAAGGCACTAATTTGATTGAAAGCATTGAGAGAGGACTTTGCTTGTGCATGTTGCAAGCACAAGTTTATAGGGTGTAGGCGGGATTCAAAAGACTGATGCTCAAAACTGTTGCACATTACAGAAGCATTACAATTATGTACACACACCAGAGAACTCCCAAAGGTACCTTCATCTCTGTGACTACACATTCATTTGTGCAGGCAAGCCATGAGTAGCATGGAGCAGGTAGGCATCATGATTCTGTTTAAGCCCTTTTGGGCTTTGCAAAATAGGTATCTATCTCACCCACAAGACCCAAACCAAAATGAATTAAAAAAAAACAAACAAACAAACCAGAAACCCATAGTCTAGCAGTACCACCAAACAGATAAATAGCACCCTTTCCCCCTCCTGTCTGAACACTTCTCTGTATAGAAAGCTAGCTTCAGATCTTTCCTGCATCTGAAGAGAGAAGAGTACGTACGTTTCACATAGCAGGAAAGTGATGGCCATCTAAAAGGCAGGGTATTCTGGGAACTGAGGTATCCCTCCATCTCTCCTTTCCTACTAACATTTCAATAATTTGGGAATTACTAAGATTTTTTGAAAGAAAGCCAGATAAAAACTCACTGGCTTAGCAATTTGGGCAGTGATCTGGAGAGGGATGTGGAATCCATCTAATTCTGTAGTGTGCTGAAGTTTTATATGTAAAGCGGAAACATCTCATAAGAGGATGGGACACAACAACCCTGAACTCAGAGCCTAGATCCTGCCATAGCTGGAGAGGGTTCAAGCTCCATCAGACAAAGAAGAAAATGGAGTGATCTTGTCTCTTATTCTCCCAAAATGTTTGGTAATCAGTTGGTCATTGTCATTGAGTTATTATTTGTAGGTGAGGCAAAGAATAAGAAAAGATGAAGTTGCTGCAGACACTTGATTTCAGGAGCAGATTCAGAGCAGAGACTTAGGGTACCCTTCTTTGCAGACCAACATTGGGTCTTTTTGAGAACTGCAGGTTTTTTAAGTAGCCCTTGCTCCTCAGCTTTTTTTTCATTTTCTAGCTTAGGTGGCTTCTTGGTCAATTCATCAGCTTCTGGAATAAGGTATGGCTATGCCAACTTCTGGCTAAAAAAGGTACACAGCTGAGTATCCTTTGAAGAAGGACACCAAATGAAAACAAATATGCTGAGGGAACAAAAAATATTTACTGCCAAGAGCAGAGTCACAGATTATTTTCTATTCTTTCACTGAACATAGTTTTTCTTGAAAATTTCTGAGCTGATGAAGCCCTGCTGCAGGCTTGTGTAAGACTTGCACTCTTGCCTCATGACTGCAGTAGCCTGGCTACCTTGAGGAACAGCACTGAGCTGAAGGGTACCTGCTGGCCTCAGCAATCAACAGTAACACATCCTTGCCTGTTCACAAAATTGAACATACAGCTGTAGGGGAGAACTCAAATGCTCTGTGAACAGAAATATTTTCCCCAAGCACTGCTTCTCCTCATTTGTGATACTGAAAAGACACACTAAAAGAATAATTCTGAGAATATTAAACACATGAAGGTAAACTGGTAAGTCTAGCCTGTATATATTCCTGAAATTTGATAGACAGTGCAAAATAATTTGGTTTTTAAGATTCTGCTATCACAGAATAACAACAACAACAAAAAGAGGCAGAGTTTGGGATGAAAGGTGTTTTCATAACTAATAACACTAATGTATTTATGCAAATGTCTTTGCCTTAAATGTCTTAATAGAAATAATACTATTCTTCACCTAAAGTTTGTATAGTCATACAGTCAAGCCAATCCTGAAATCAGGATGTGTTTCAGAACATCCAAGTGATGTTAATCACTATAAGATCTCTGAATCACTAGATATGCTATATTTGACTTCTTTATTCATAGCAAACAGAAGAACATTGGAATGCTTTCAAAGACCTAAACAGCGCATTTTCTCTACTTCAGTCACTACTCACAGGCTCTTCACTTAAATATAGGAAACTAATGAAAACAGCAAAGCAGGAGGGATTGCTATTTAAATAACCATACACTAGTGTTTGTACATATTGTTCCAGCCACTGCAGCTTTTTGACAGGATTGGACTATCTGCTTTCAACAGAACATTAACTTGTGCTGACCTAGGGCAAAACTCACCCAAACTTTACTTAGATTCAAAACTAAGATTACAGTATTTTAAAAAACAAGTCTACACTTATCCACATTTAATTCTGACCTAATTTCATGCTGTATGGTAAGAGTGAGAAGACATGTCAAATCAGCATGGTAATCCCTTAAGTGTATGGCAATTGATTAACAGGGAGCACAGACAACTAAACAAAAAAGAAACTAAAAAGGAAAATTTGAAAAAAAAACCCACCACATTTTCATCGTGTCAGGACATCCTTTGGAGAAACAGGTAAAACATAGGAGAGCAATTAGGAAAGCTGAGAGAGATTTTCAGAAGCAGATATGGAAAGAGAGAAACAAAATAACACATTATGTAAATACCTGTGGAGCAGGATGGCTTGGAGAGAATCAGTGGTTCTACTGGGCTCTCAGGGAATGAAAGGAGCAATAAATGGGGATTTTAACCACATCTGTTAAAAGCTCTTTTTGCTTCAAGCTTGTCAGAGAAAATGTCTGTTCTCCTCATGATATAAAGAAGAGGTACTGTCAGAAATTAAAGCTTTTGAGATTTTCTTTAAGAGCTTTTAGAACAAAATACTTTAATTAGTCTTGAGCCATCAAAGAACCAAGACTTGATTCACTAAGGCATTAGTGGTGTTTAATTGCTGCCTCATCACTACTCGCAGGAAAAAGTAGTCCAAACTTGAGACCCTTGGAGCTTTGATCCAGGGGGTGTGCTCAGAACTCTGGGTATTGTGCAAGGAAACTCTCCGGTCCTGAGCATGCTGAGGTCCTCAGTGCTTTGCTGTGCCTTTTATGATAAAGTTGTTCCCTGATCACCCCTTACAGACACTTTGCTGCTGCTTCTAAATGCAACACCTTGTAGGACCACTGCAAGACAGACTTTTAGGCACTATGTGCCACCAGGACTGTGGTTAGATTATTAAAGAAATGTCTCTCTTCTTTTGATATATCAAGGGGAAGCTCTATTTTTGTACTGTCTGATTGACTGACACTAGGATGAGCTTTCAGCCCATGAGAGAGTCATATCATGAGATTTTTTGAGACAAAAGCAGTTCATAAAAGTATGTAGACAGAGGGACGCCTACTCAATATCAAACTTATCGGCTGAACCATCTCATGATCAGGGATTTTAGCAATTCAGAATCTGGCACGTCCATTTCGTATTAGATTATACAACCCCCTGCTGCTCCTCACATTTCTAGTTTAATTCATTCTAATGTGAATTCAAACAGCTAAAAAAGCTGGGCTGCTGTTTCTTATTGAATAAACAAACCCTGTTCATCCTTTATATGCATCCGTTTGGTGTGAGAAGGAGCTGGGCACAAGTTCTGTGGTCCCTTGCCATCAGTGGGAGAGGAGGGTGCTGAGTTCCTTCTGGGGGGGGGATCTGAGCCTACTGAAGAGTCAGCTCCCATCATAGCACGCCAAATGCTGGATAAAAGCATTTTTATCTTGTTAATATGCACCCCTGGTGGAGCCTCCTTCCTCTCGGTTTGTAAGGAGGTGATGGTTGCAGGTTTATTATTTCTCTTTCAAACAGAGGGAGGAAGAACTGAGTGCTCAGTATTCCTTTCACTATAATCTCATCTATGCCATCACCATATCTGCTTGCTCTTGTGAGGCTGGTTATTAGGGGATCCTTTCAAAGGTGACTCTGGGAGCAGAGTCTCCCCTCCAGTTCAAATATTTCACCTCTCCCTCTTCTTCACTGAACTGTGTTTGCGTCATCAGTGAACATGACAAAACAGTTGTCTGCCCACGGTGTGAACCATTTCCTTTGGCTGGCAACGTATGCAAATCTGATGTTCTATCTCTTTCAGCAGAAATTAGGTTTTACCATTTTAGGATGCTGGAATATTTTTAAGAGTTGTATTTTAGTGACATGTCCTGAAATTTTCAGTATTGAAGTAGAATTAATTACAGATCAAGACTGTGAAGCAAATTGATACAGATGTGTATGTGACTGTGTTACAGAAATAAACGTTAGTGGAGGTCTGTATTATGTAAAAAACCAAACTCACTCTCCCGTCTGAGTAAGTCAAGCATCCTACAAGAGCATTCAGCAACAGTCGGGTTTGTTTCATTCACATTCCTTCTGGCAAAATTTGCACATATGTGCAGGAATAAGTTTCTTAGGTCTTCATCATTGGTGCTGCTTCTGCTTACTCTCTGCTGAGAGTTGAGAGTTTTTGAAGTTATGGGCATCTTTATGTCTTCACGTTAATTAAAGGTATCATGAAGCAGTCTACTAATTGTCATTGAGAGCAAATCAAATGCCACTGGGCCTCATTCTGATTCTGATGGAATAAAGCTGCTAGCTCTTGTTTTCTCAGTTGTCAGCTTTGGTAACAGCACTTACCAAGCCAGCTGATAATTCCTTCTGTTCCCAGAATTTCTCACGGGCATTGGTTTCTGAGGATACCCAATCTCCTACCTGATGCTTCTGGAGGATCTTTACTTTTAGAAGTGTGGTTTTGAGTGTAAAATCAGCCAGCTTTACCGGTGAAATTGCCAAGGAGGGGACCAGATAAAGTAGGGAGCACAGCCCAAAAAATAGACTTTAAAAACTCTACTTGTTACAGAAAGAAGTCTGAAATTCCATTCTAGTAAGCAAGTAAATCAATAAATAATAAAAATAATGTTTACAAGGTTACAAATAGGCTTCAAAGTAAACACTCCATTAAGATGAACGGTAAAGTCTGCACTCCTCTTAGAGCTATTGATTCAGTCTGGATGCCTGTAGATACATGAAAATTGCACTGCAGCATCCACGTTTAAGGTTTTTCTTTCTACAAAGAATTGTTGTCTTTCAAAACAAAACAAAAAATTAAAACCGTGCAAGGCAATTGTCAGAAGCTACTCCACATATTTTCAGCTTTATGTTATTAAATTATAAGGATATTTTTTCCAATTAATAAGATTCTGCCACTTAAGTAATAGCAACAGAACTAAAAAAAATAAATCAGCTTGGAAGAAAAAAACATGATCCTATTTAAAACTACAGTCTTACTCTATGAGAGGCCACCTCATGAGCAGTTTTGAAAACATTCTTTTGATGACAGGCATTTATAACTTTATGCACATAACCCTCTCCTTATTCATGTTATTTAATACTTTTTTTTTTTTTTTTAAGATAGAATCTTCTGTCTCAAAAGCTCATGAAAAGTTTTGTGGTTTTGTATATGGAAATAGAGTTATAGATGAACCACTTTTCCCCATCAATTAGACAAATGGTTAACACACAACCATTTTCACTGTGGACCTACAGCAAGGTAAGATGAAGAGGGCATTCTGTTACTGTATCACGAATGCCCTCCAATTACAAGTTCCTCTTTGGTCATGCTCACTACCAGCATTAAAAAATATCACCAATAGGTTGCAGATAATAATTTTCAAAACTACAACTTTTTTCACAGAGAATGAACTTCAAGAACAAACTCCTTTTGACTATCCATCCTTCATGAAGACAGGTTCTGAAGTGACAGTGTTGTTAGAAAATCTCTCCTTATAATTTGGGCACAGTGGCATATTGTTTATCATCTAGACTGGATACAGATATACAGCGAGGGTCTTGAAAAGACCAGAATGTCTTTTTAAAATTTTTTTTTAACTTTGAAATCCAGCCAGAGATCCCGTGAACTGGTCAATAACGACAAGAGATTATAACAAAGTGAAAACATGAAAGAGCACCTTCTGAGATGTCATGGTGGTTGCTGAGATTGCAGACCCTGATGAGGAGATCTGTCTTTCATACTGAACTAAATAAACTTAGACAATCACTGCAATATTTTCTAATGTCTCATGCTCTCAAAAGGCTTCTAAAAGCACACTCCTCTCGGGCTTCTGTAACTAGATCTAACTGTCCTGTATCTAACTGTATCAGTCCTAAGTTTGTTCTTGGTACCTCTTCTATGATTTTGCATGTTGTATTGTCTCCTGCTAGAATAAGTATAAATCTAACCTAGCATTATCAGCATTCTCACACAATCCACATGGCTTGGATAAAAGGGTAGTCGTTTCTTGATGATTTGTGCTTTTGTTTACCATTGTCAGCATTATTCTTCCATATGTGATTGACTCAACAGATCTTACTCAAAAACAAAGACTGCAGGCAGAAAGGTAGTTTGGGGTTCATGAATGTAAAACACTGAATACAATACGGTCTTGAGGAGTCAGAGTGCCCTGACAGCGGTTTGGAATGTACGCAAAACCACTCGTTTCACCTGCAAGATAGATAGGTTTGACCTAATTGCTAAACCACTGTTTCAGATTTCTATTGGTAGTCATTCAGCCTTCACAAGAATATTATTGTATCTTGAACAGTGAACAAAATTCATGGGCTGTCAGCTTTCTCTCCGCTAACTCACAGAATACCTGAGCAGCACTCACAGTGGGTTGGTGCATGGAGCTGGTCTGTTACCACTTGTTTCAATTTAGCCATTCATTGCTTTAAAATGTGGCATCTTGACATCCCTTCTGTGCTACAATTTTTATTTGAAAAATGTACTGCAATACCAAGGACCCTTCCTTTTAGAAATTCCACTGAAAATTTTGGTTTAAAGCAAATAATTTTTGGGTCTGTGCTGTTCCAAAACAGGTTAAGACATAAATTAAAAGACATAACTTATATGTATAGTATTTTATTCAGGTAATTTAATTTATATGCCCTCAATTTGTTTGTAAGTAAACTAACCAGACCTAAAAAAAGACATGTCTTTGGTTTGCAAGTTTCATTGTCTCACAGAATTACACGTGTGGATTCAGCCATATGAAGGAGCCTCATTGTCACATATCTCTTTCATCCAGTCTAGATTTAAAGCAGAAGAGAAGAAAGGTCTTGCCTACTTTTATGGATCATCTCACTGGCAACGTATTGGAGGACATTTCAGTAGCATTTATTAAACTATACTATACTGCTTCTCAATGTTTGTCCAGAATCCTATAGCCTACCTATCACACGTGGTTCAGGAGCCCCAGCTGTATGAACCCAGAGGTTTTCCTCATCAATTTCATTGACTTCTGATGGCTCAGATGCACAATATCATCATTACCATAAGGTAAATGCCTTCCTATGTGAAGACAGCACTGATACAGTAAGAATTAAATTAGGGATACTATAGCATGTTGAACGTACTCAACAAAGAAGGCATGGTTCCTCAGAGAGTTTGCCCTTTTAGTCTATAATCTGAATCTCCATTTCTGTCCTAAAAGGTTCTCTTTAAAAACTTACACTGGCTGGCTTTACAAAACAGAGCAGTTCCTGCCTGTCTACCTGGTAAAGGCAGTTAGAAGCACTGCTGGAGAATGGGGCAAGCTGACTTAGCACAGAGCTCTCTGGGATTGAGAAATTTCCATTGCCTAATGGAAAGTGTGTCAGATCTTCCTGGTGGAAGAATAAGGAAGAATTTTCATAAGGAATCCTCATGGAGATGTCCTTCCCTTAGGGACCCTGCATGCGGTTTTTCTCAATTTCTGTTTATTTTCTAAAATATGATGATAAGGAAGTCATTATGGGGATCATGTAGATGTGAACACTGTGTTCCACTAATGGAACTTCAAGGATTTTGTTTTGCGTGTTGCCTAAGAGGCCAAATACATCAACTTTACAATATACTCAATCTGTAAAAGCATTTGTCCTTAAAACTCCAGTCTCCTCACAAAGATGAGTCTTCTTTAATGGAATCAATTAGTAGAATTCAACATACCAGCAAATGAGAGCAAACGACACCAAACAAAATCCTTTTTTGCTTTAGATTTTTTTTTTTTTATGACATCTGTTGGCTTTGCCTTTCAGACCCATCCCCCTTTACTTTCTGCGTGTTTCACTGCTATTATGTCTAAATTAATCATGTGGTTTGCAGTCAGAAAAATGATCCAACTGGCTGCAATGTCACAGTTTGAAAATGCTCATCGGTCCTGCAACCTTCTCATTTTTTATGACAGACATTGACACAGCCATTGAACAGCATTCATGCTGCTGCTCTCCCCACATACCCAGCACACACATAATAACATTTACATTAATTTGGTGACTACACATACCGTCATGCTCATTGAGTATGTGAAGCTCCATTGCAGAGGAATGGGGAAGGAATAGTTGCTGGACGAATAATGACTTTGCAGATGACTCTGGAAGCCCAGCCTGGTGTTGCACAATCCCTTCTAGAATAAGGCAGGATACATTTTTAAAGGGCCAGCTCTTTAAGTGGGCAAGCTAGCATAATTGCATTTCTAACTACTTGGCTGCAGCAAAAAGGCAGAAAAAACAGACCTATTCATATCTAAGCCTCTTCTGGCACTAACTCAACAAAAGGATTTGCACTCCTTGCAGTGCTAAAATGGACACTCCTCTCTTCCACCATCCAAATTATTAATGACAATATCAGGTAGTACAATAACCAGGGTAGACTCCTGTGGAAGTCCATACAATTTAGCCTTCCATTTTGGCAGTGAAACATCACTAACTATGGTCTAAGTACACTTTTCAAACTCATTTTATAGTTACCCATACATTTTTTTGTCTATACATTTTTTTCCTTTGCTTGCTTCTGCAAATGCCATGCAAGACAGTGTCAGAAGTCAAGAAAAATAAGATCAAGAAAAATAGCATATGTTGTTTCTCCTCAGTGAGCAAGGTTTGTTACCTACTTTGAGAAAGAAATTATATTTGTTTCATGTTGTTTGTTCTTGGCAAATTAAAGGTGATTGCTCCTCATCTCCTTACCTTTCAGGTACTTGGAAATATTTTATTTGGTTGCTCATTTCTTTTTAGAAATTGAAGTTAGTCACGTGGTCTATAACTTCTCAGCACCATTTCTTTTAAAGATGGAAACCATGGCTGTCCAGAGACAGTTTCCTGGCCATTTCATTCACTTTTCCAAGTTCTTAAGATAACTGTGAACAGCCACAAGATTTTATCAGTCAGTCCTTTAAGTATCCTTGGAGGAAATTCATCAGGCTTAGCTGATTGAAAATCTCTCATTTATGTTCATCCTCTTTAAAAGGCTGAGATCTTACTTATCCTTTTACAGCTGGAATTAGTTGTACACTTGCCACCTCAAAAGTGACCTCTTTAATGAAAGGCAATGTAGAAAAACTTATTTCAGTGTATTTTCCTAGAAAGTATCTCTAATACCTAAGTGCTGATGTCACAGGCATTACAGCTAAAAGCATTTTCCCCTAGATCAAGTGCAATAATCTTGAGAAATGAACTAATGAAAATTTTCCACTTTTAATTCTTTCCCTTCATTCTGCAGTGATTTTTCTCTTGAACTTTCAGTATGGCTACACATTTGCAGCAGTGTTTTCAAGAATATTGAATTCTAATTAGTCTCACCGTCTCACTTTGGCTTGTAGGTAAAAGAATTTAATTTTTTCCCATCCAAGAACAAGTGAACAATTAAAGCATTCACAGTACAACTCTTATCTATATATCGATAGGATGATGTTCAGTCAATTGGCTTAAGCACAGAACAGTGCTATCCTCTGAATATGTGAGTCCAAAACTATTCAATAACACTACAAGGAAGTAGCAGATTAAAGACAAGCATCTTTCTCTGAAGCATCTACTATTAGTTACTTTTAGATGTATAATTGATTTGGTCCTTCCAATATACCAATTCCTTCTACACTGTTAGCAACAACATGTCATCAAATATTCTTTGCTTCGGAACTGTAGCTATACTAACCATCTCATGGCAAGGGTGAAAAGTTCTTTGACAACTGGTTCACAAGACGAGGAAAAGGCTGAGAATAGCAAATGAGACCACCCATGCACCACACTCAAGTTTGAGAGCTCTGCAACAACAAAGCTTACTTTCTTACTTTAAACTTTTCACTGCCACTCAGTTTTGCTATGGAAATCAGGGCTTATAGAGGACAAGCAGAAACTAATATAAGAATTAAATGCATTGGTTCTAAGACAACCTTTACATGCTTGATCATTTAGAATGTATGTCAGAATTATGCATGTGAACTAAAGGTAGCCAGAGTTAAATGTTTGGAGGTTTTATAATTACAAAAAAAGTCATCAAACTTCTTGATCCACGTAAAAGACATATGCTTTACAGGCCTCTGACAGAAACATTTTAGCCTTATTCGAAAAATAATTATTTTGTTCACTTCAGCCTTTGCTAGTATCTGTATCTAATTTTTCTATAACTAATCATGCTTTTCAAAATAGGCATATTTTCCTAAACTCAGGCAACTTCCTTGAAGTAGGTTTTCCTGGGTAAGCAACCGCTGAGAATAGAAGCACAAAAGATCTGGCAGCTATTGAGAAAGGTTACATGAAAAGCACAACAGCAAATTATGCCAGTGTGGAAGGAAGCAGGAAGCAAAGTACGATTAAAATATAGTGTCTTTTGAAAATCAAATACAAGTAGGAAAAGCCATATACGACTACAGGTATAGCAGAGTGGCTTTTGTATTTCACTGTAGCAGTGATTTACACTAACCCACCCAATATACCATAGTGACAGATTAGGAATACCTCAGCTATGGAGGCAGTAACCACTAGCAGTGGGATGGTAATGAATAGTAAGGAGCTTTCAGCCACTCGAGTAGGATAAATTAGCACACCTCCTTCTATACCCATAGGATGTATATAATGAGACAACGTCCCATCTAGCTTAGAAGTGACACTGAAATTAAGTTGGCCTACCCCTTACCTCAAAACCACTTCTACAAAGAAAAAAGATGGATTATTGTCATAGGTGACTCCCTTCTGAAGGGAACAGAAGACCTTATATGCAGGCAAGACCCACTTCTCAGGAAAGTCTGCTGACTTCCTGAGGCCTGGGTTAAAGATGTGGTGAGAAAACTTCCTGCCTTGGTAGGGCTCTCAGATCATTATCCATTATTGACTTTTCAGGTAGGCAGTGACAAATTTACAAGAAACCTGAGGACAATCAGAAGAGAATTCAGGGCCTTGGGGCAAATGGCCAAGGGATTAGGAGCACAAGTAGTGTTCTCCTCTATCTCTCCAGTTGCAGGGAACAATGAGGGAAGAAACAGGAAGACCCAGCAGATCAATACCTAGCTCTGAGCCTGGTGTCATTTGCAGGACTTTGGGTCAGATTACACAACACCAGGCCTGCTGACAGCAGACAGGCTACACCTGTGTCAAAGCAGGAAAGGGATTTTTGCACAGGAGTTGGCAGGACTCATCAAAAGAGCTTTAAACTAGATTTGAACGGGGAAGGGATAAAACCTGGCTTGCTGGAGATAAGCCTGAGGGTGGCACATCAATGTTTGTGGGATGGCATGCTAGTGAGGTCCTTAAGTCTGCCATCCCAGTAGAGGTAGGGAACAGAGTGTCATGTGTAGTTGCCTTTGACACCATTTCCCACAGCATTCTCCTGGAGAAACTGGCCGCTCATGGCTTGGATGGGTGTATGCCTCACTGGATAAAATCTTGGCTGAATGGTTGGGCCCAGAGAATGGTGGTTAAATGGAGTCAAATCCAGTTGGTGGCCAGTCACAAGTGGTGTTCCCCAGGGCTTAGCACTGTAGCCTGTTCTGTTTGATTTCCTTATCAATGAGCTTGATGAGGGGACCGAGAGCACCTTCAGCAAGTTTGCAGATTTCATCAAGTTAGACAAGTGTGTTGAGGCAAGTCTGTTGATCTACTTGAAGGTAGGGAGGGTCTACAGAGGAATCTGGACAGGCTGGATTGATGAGCCAAGGCCAATTGTATGAGGTTCAACAAAACAAAGTGCTGGTCCTGCACTTGGGT
>VZZY01014514.1:0-32542 GCA_013400335.1 Eurystomus gularis
CACTCAGCCAAGTTTAACCCACCCCAGGGATAAACTCTGCTGAGATTATGTCCTGGTTTGGCTAGGAGAGGGTTAATAATCACCAGAAACTGGGAGGGAGCCACAGCCAGGATAGACACCTGAACCAGCCAGTGGGGTATTCAATGCAATACTGACATCATGCCTGCTATATAAGGGTGGGACCAGACCGGGGCTGGCTGGGGAAACTCAGTCTGGGGTGGGACCACCGGTTCAGAGCTGACTCAGTCTGCCCAGTTTATATCACTTGCTTTATATAGTGTTTCATTACTATTATTCTTATTACTATGGTTTACTTCTTTTGCTTTGTTGTATTCAATTCTTCTCATCTCAACCAATGGTGGGGTTTTTTTTCTCCCTCCTCTCCTTCCCATTGTGGGGGCCAGTGAGTGAGCAGCCACGTTGTGCTCCGCTCCCAACTAGGTCTAAACCATGACAGATTACAAAATTTGATGAGGAGTCCTCTGGAGCTATTATGATTGGTTGCAGTTTTTTGGGTTAGTAGGTGGTTGGGCTATTTTGTTGTTTTTAATTTAAGTCATCAGAGTCAGCTCTCTGGGGAGTTTCTGGCAGGGTGTTAGTTCTCAGATCAATCTGAAGTATTGGCAACCAACTACCATAGCTGGTGCCTATGCTGGGGGAGCAGTTCAGCGGCAGACAAAATGAGACTAAAGTTAGTTTGCCTGTGTCTTTATTCCCATTAATGAGCCTTATCCTTCCCTGTAAACCATGCACTGGGGTCCTTGCTGTCATTCTAATGAGTGTTTATGAATGGACTTGGTCACTGTCTTTTGGGCTGAGCTCTCTTCCAACATGTTGCACGCCTACCTAGGAAGAAAAATTTATAGTGTGAATGCATGACAAAAGATACAGAGATAGGCTGCAGCATATTTGCTGATCTGCATACTTTTGCTAAGCTTATTGTATTAGATGTCAGGACTACAGTTTTCTTGCAAATGTGCTTTTCTGTCCTTTCTGGTTCTCACCTGTCCTTAATTTGTACTGACTGTAACTGAATCAAGTTATGTTCTAGTTGCGTTTAAAGACTAGAGAACAAAACCCTAGGAACAAGGAATTATAAGCAGCGAAGCCTGTTCTAGCTCTCAGTTCCCCATAGCCCACCACAGCTCATTTTGTTCAGTTCTTAAGGGTGGCTCTCAGAATACTGTTATTAATATAGTGTTTTGGCTGGAAGGAAAATGCAGGAGTCCTTTGTTAATAATTTTTGGTCAAACTGGAGAAAATCTGGGTTTGATTCTTAGTATCTATGTGCTTAATTTACTTATCCGGTCTTGCATTTTCTCTAGCCTCTGGCATGCTGGTATCTATGTGCTAATGGAATTTTCCGTGTACCTCTCTACTGCTAGATTGATGCTCCTAGCAAAGACATCTCTGGGGCACAAAAAAATGCCACTGTGGAGAAGTTTATGTTGTGCCTCTGGCAAGTTTGGGGCTGCAACAAATGCAATGCATTTAAAGAAATGATTGCCTGTTTGTCATACTTAGGCTTCCACTCCTATTTTTAAAGATACCTTACTTGTTGCTGAGGGCTTCGTCCTTGAAAGCCAAAGCAGGAGCTGGTTGTCAGAGTATGAAGCACAGCTACTTTCAACTTGTGTGCAATGTGCTTCCCATCTCTAACTTGAAAAAATATCTAAGAAACTGTATATTCCTTTTCCGTTGTGGTGGGATTAGGAATTACTCATGGCAAAAGATGCCGTAGCCTGGTTGGGTCCCTTCCGTACTTGGATATAGCAAGCAGCTATGTCTGGATCTGTGCTCCCATCCTGTACAGTTCCTGAATACAGGAACTGTTTTTCCTCAAATCACAGTGAAGGTGATTGATGCAGACCTTCCTTTCAGGAAGCGACTTTGGCAGCTCTGGTTGCAGGTTTTGGAGCATTTCTGGTGCTATTGCACCTGCCTTTCCCTTGTGCTGTGCCTGTGTTGAGCATTCCCAAATTGTGACATCTTGTCTCATGGAGGCATGTGTTTTCCTGGCTGGCTAGAACAGTTATCCCTCACTCTAGAGATCATCAGATGCAAATAGGCAGCTATTCACCTTTTCACTGACTCACAGGCATGTCTACTCTGCAGCGCTCTTTGTGATTTCCATGGGTGGCCTTTCAGATTTCCAAAAGTACTGGTCTTGTGGTGTGCTGTGCTGGCTCACAACTTTTCAAAACACAAAAGTGTCTCTTCTTCTTCATCTCTTTCTCCTGTAACACTTGTGGTTAGTGTGATTCAACTGTTGAGCATTCTTCATCAACTTTCAGTGTTCTTTAAACACATAGCACATTGTCTGAGGCTGAAAAGTTTCTGTTATTAAAACCTGGAGGTCTTTGCAGGCAAACTGGCTTTTCTGCTGATATAACTACTCATTTTTCTGTTCAAGCAGTGGCTGTTCACTTGGTGAAGAGGCAAATCCATAAGTTCAGAAAAAATTAATAATATGTTCCCCAAGTGATCCACCAACTAGTATCCTTTTATGTGTTTCTGAGACTTAAGTTTCAGAGACCTCTTATGAGGTTGGTGTCTTAGAAGTTACAGGGGTAATTGTGGGAGAACTGTAGGAAACTTTGTGGAAGTGGGAAGGTAAATATATGTTATATATCATGAATGTTTAAAGTCACTGTAGTGAGTTTGCAGTGGGATATGCTCCCAGGAAAAGCCAAAAGAATAATCTTTACTGAATTGGGAGCTGGTTGGAAGGAGCTTGAGGCTGTCAGAAAATAGATGAGTGGGAGGGACAGGAAGTTAAATCACATAGGAACTGAGTGGATGGTCATGTCAGAGAAAACTCCAAACACTAGAATTAAGTGTATGTGGGCTGCAGGAAGGATCACTGAACAGACACATTTGAAAGCAAGAGTTAAAAGACATGTTTAGTACCAGAGGTGGCAAAAGTGACAGGTGATTGAATGTGAATTTAACTTGGGGTATTTCATTCAATCCTTCAGAAGTGATGCATTTAAGTCCAAAGTGGTACCAATAGCTGTATTGGCTGAATGTGGGCAAAGAATATTATGCAGCAATAAAAGATGGATTGTTAGACTAATAAAAAATAAATACATGGTGTAAGAGGATACCTGCACAGGGTTGAATGTGTTAAATAGGAATAAGCTAAACAGTGCCCTTACCGTGGTTTGTTCGCTCCAGTTTTGTAAATGTTCCAACTCCTCCGGATTGCTTATTTCTACATAAGGACTTTCACTGGGATGTTAATGAGCACGTCCAGCTGTTAATCTATTTTATAGGATCCCAGCCACTGTTTTTGATGTCCAAAAATACATCTTCAGAAGTGATAATGAGTCATAGTTGAGATTCTACAGTTACTAGTGGGTGTTTCTCCATGGGTTCAAGTCAATTGCTGCAAAAAATAGATATATTGCAAAAGGTGCTGATGATGCTGGTACTGGTTTAGATTATGGTATGGTCAAAGTGGCAAAACTGATAAACTCATAGGAAAATGCAGACAGATTATCCCCTTGTTTCTACCCAGCATGCATTCCATGCTCTTCAGAAAATGTATGTAAATGTCAGTAATACAGAAAAGAATCTGCCCAAGGTCCATCTAGATTTTAATATAATTTTTTTTGCCCCTTATAGATTCATTTGTGCTTGAAAATACAGGGAAATCAAACACATGTAAAATGAATATAATGTATTTGCTAGATCTGTGCTTTCTCAATAGTTCACAGGGGAACTATTCTGCATGTATTGGTTTAGTAAGAGCTGCGGGGTGGCCAAGCCACGTGGCCGGCTACTTCTCCCCGCCCCCTCCCCTCTGCTGCGGGCCGTGGACAGGAAAAAAAAAAGGTTTAAAAGTGCCTTTTTGAGTTGACATAAGGAAGGTTTAATATATATACATATATAAAAGAAAATAGCATATAATGGGCACTTTGCAGTTAACAAGAACAATATTAACAGTAAGAAAAGAGCAATACAAAAAACAAAACCAGAGAACAACAGCGAGGGACCGAACCCGAGTGAAGTCCAAAGCGAACGGACCTCCAACTGAACCACCCCCAACGGAACTGGCCCCTCCCTGGAGCTGGCCCCAGGGCATGACGTCAGCATGGTATAGAATTACCTGGCTCCACACAAAATTAACCCTGTCCTGGCCAAACCAGGACACTGCAGAAAACTGATTCCTAGGAAGTGACTGGTTTTGGAAGGTTCTTAAAAAATAAGTTGCGTTTCACAGAAAATGTTGTTTCCATTTTCATAATTCTCCCACTCCATCCCTCTCCTCTGTTAATTAAACCTTTATTAAATGCTTATCAAAACAAAACAGTTTGACTATTTGGAAACTATTTGTCCAAACTGTAAAGAGGAGCTCTGGGCAGGAGGAGCTTGGCACGAGCAGCAAAGCTATAGTCCCTGAAACTAGTCCTAGCTGACTTCAGCCAGATTTTGTCTGGAAAGCATATAGCTTATGTGTTAAAGTGGGTCAGAGTAAGAGGGAGAGAGAGAAAGCAGAGATGGATGCAGGAAAAGCAAAGAGACGAAAAGAAAAAAACTGGTGGTCAGCCAGGCTGGGTACCACAAGAGGGAATGGCTAATTGGGCATCATTAGTACCTTTCAGGTACTGGTATCCACACACCTGAAAAACATTGACCGCCCATTACAGCAGTCCTGGCTTATTCTGCCTTGTGGCATGGTGGAGTGGTTCCTTCTGTCTGAAGCACTGATCTGCTTTCAGATCTATTTCTCATCCAATAGGGTACCCTTGCTTAGTACTTTGCCACCACATTGTTTTGGTTGGAAGAGACCTGTAAGATTATCAAGTCCAACCGTTAACCCAGCACTGCCAGGTCACCACTAAACCATGTCCTTCAGCACCACTTCTACACATCTTCTAAACACTTCTAGGAATGGGGACTCCACCACTTCCCTGGGCAGCCTGTTCCAGGGCTTTACAACACTTTCAGTGAAGATTTTTTTCCTAATATTCAATCTAAACATCCCCTGGTGCAGCTCTTGTCCTGTCGCTTGTTACTTGGGAGAACAAACCGACTGACCTCCCCCTTGCTACAACCTCCTTTCAGGGAGTTGTAGAGAGCAATAAGGTCTCCCATGAGCCTCCTTTTCTGCAGGCTAAACAATCCCAGTTTGCTCAGCTGGTCCTCATGAAACTTATACTCTAGACCCTTCACCACCTTCATTGCCCTTCTTTGGACATGCTCCAGCACCTCAATATCCTTCTTGTAGTTAGAGGCACAAAACTGAACATAGCGTTTGAGATATGGCCTCACCAGTGCCAAGTACAGGAGGACAGTCACTTAATTTGGGACTTTTGAATGCAATGCTTTAAATGGGAAAGAGAGAACCATTTCCCTCTTGATTTTTCAATAATGAAGGAATAAAATGTCTCCTATGTGCTGCGAGCCTGCCCATATGGGGATGTTAGAGACATTACTGGAGTCTTGCATGAGTAAGAAAAGCAGGGCTAGAACCTCATGAAACAGCACTTGTGTGCAGCCGAAAGAGATAATGGAAGAGTGGAAAGTAGCATCATTTAAAGAACACATATTGAAGCAGTGTCAGGAAGTGTTTCTACAGACTAAGATAAATTACCAGTATGTAGTCATCCAATCAGCCAAGAGGATAAATAAATTTTACTTCTGAGAAATAATAGAGCTGCCTCTGTAGGAATGCTGCAATGCAGAGAGTGAAGTGGTCCTGATGGACTTCCCCCAAACCAGAATGTAACTGCAAATATATAAAGGTAGCCACAAAGATGTTTATGATTCTCGGTTTCTGTTTTGCTGTTGTTTCTCTTTATGGTACAAAGCAGTCATAATTCAGACTTGTCATCAAGTTTTCAAAAAGAGTTGGTCTTCATTGCCCTTGTACACTTCCTGTACTGGCACTGCACCATCATTCTTTAATTAGTGCAATGGAGAGGGATTTTCAGAGACATGAAGCAACCTCAATGCTTACTTGAATTTTTACTAGGTCTTAAGTTGAATATTTTTATTATGCTAACAAACCGAAATCTCGGAGGCACCAGAAAAGTAGTGGCACTGAAATGGCCTCAGATTCACCCTTGATTCTCTAATTATGCTTCCCAAGATACTATCTCATTATCTAAAACTCAACTGTGTCATTAGTTATACCTCATTTTTGTAATTACGAGCTATATATTTGTCATGTCTATGGATGCAGAAAATACTAACATTATAAAACTTTGGTTTATGCAGCCTCAGCAGGAATTGCTAATAAGCAAGCCTTCCTTTCTGTCTTGTTTAAATTTTTTTTCCAAAGCAAAGTCCTGTAAATGGAGACTGATCCTGAAAATTTAAATAGTGAAGTGCTCCCCTTAGGCCTTCTTGCATTCCTGTTTAGATACCTGTGTCTATGTTAACAGACCATGGTACTAAACTCCCCGAAGTTTTTCTATTCTTAAAATCATAGAATCGTCATTAGAATATTTTGGATTGAAAAGGACCTTTAAATGTCATCTTTAACTAGCTCGGGTTGCTCAGAGCTGCATCCAACCTGAACTTGAATGTTTCCAGGAATGGGGCATCTACTATCAATATGGGCAACCTGTTCCAGTGCTTCAGCACACTCATAGTAAAAAAAAAAAATTTCCTTATATCTAGTCTAAATATACCCTCTTTTACTTTAAAAACTTTACCCCTTGTCCTGTCGCAACAGGTGCTGTGAAAAAGACTGTCCCCATCTTATAGTCCATTTATCCCCCTTTAAGTCCTGAAAGGCTGCAATAAGGTCTCTCCAGAACCTTCTCTTCTCCAGGCTGAACAACCCCAACTCTCTCAGCTGAGAGAGCAGAGGAAGAGAATCACACCTGCTCATGGTTATTCTTCAGAGACATCTCTTCACACTCCATGAATTTTATGATGTAGAGGGCAACACCTCTGCTCTTTCTTCCTCACCTGTCCCCTCTGAACAGCCCATAACCGTTGATACTTGCACTCCAGTCAAAGGATTTGTCCTACCAAGTTTGAAGCTTGCTGGCAGCACAGTGGCTTCCAGCTCCTCCTGTTTGTTCTCCATACTGCATGCATTGGTATAGAGGCACTTCAGCTGGGCTATCAGCTGTGTCACCTTCTTAGAGGAACTCCTCTTAATTCCTTCAGGGTATTTCACCATTATTTCCCTGTTGGCTCCTATGATCTCTGGAGCTCCTGGCTCATCTCTGTAAGACTTCAAGTGTGCCGCAGTGTAAGCAGTACATCTCAGAGCAACAGGCTGAGGGCCCTCGCTAGCACTCCATCCTTCTAACCATAGTACGTCATCCCACAGCTTGTCACTAGCAAGCCTAATATCATTCTCCTCCTCCTTCAAGTCTAGTTTAAAGCACTGTCAATGAGCCCCACAAGCTCGTGAGCAAAGACAATCTTCCTCCTTTGAGAAAGGTGAACATCTGACATCGACAAGCCTGGTGCCAGAAAAACTCCCAAAACTGTGGTGGTGACACCAGCAATGGAGCCATGTATTAATAGATTTGGTCTATCTATTTCTTCCAGTGCTAGTGTCACTTCCCACAACTGGAAGGAGAAAGGAAAAAATAACCTGTGTGCCAGATTCCTTCACCAACCATCCCAAGGCCGTGAAGTATCCTTTGATTGCTCTTGGACTATGGGTTGCAGCTTCATCTCCACCCACATGGAAGATCAATAAGGGGTAATAGACTGGGGGCTGTGCCAAGCCAAGAAGTTTCCTAGTGATGTCTTTAACACAGGCTCCAGGGAGGCAGAAGACTTTAATATGAGGAGGATCTGTCAGGCATATTGGACCCTCTGTCCTTCTCAGAAGGGAGTTGCCTAAAACTATAACCCTTCTTTTCTTCCTTGAGGAGGTGGTCATGATATGGGGGTTAGGCCTTTTTGACCTTGGTGACACCTCTGGTATAGTTGGCCCATCATCCACATCCTCCATTGACCGACCTTCCACATCCAGAGCCTCATACCTGTTGCATAGAGGAACCTGAGGGAGCAAGGTGGGTAAGGAGGGGGTTCACCCGCTTTTCAGAGCATTGACTTGCCTCCATTCACTCTTTTCACTTAAGATGCTGCCTTCAGCCTTGTTAAGTGGAAGATACAGGGTCTTCTTGATCTTGCTTTTATTCTAGTGGGTGCTCCTGCTTCTGTCTTGGGGAGGACAGAGGTTGGTTCCACTCAGCCTCCCTGATGCTCCTTAGCTTTTCTGCTTTCTTTCTTAGCTCTGTCGTCCAGCCTGGTCACAGGGCACAGACCTGTTTTCACTACTGCTATCCGTTACCCTTCAAAGTCTTCATCTTTGTTCCACAAATAAAAGTTTAAATGCAAATCTCAGAGAGAAGATTAGCACAACTAATTAAACAATCTTAGCAAGCATCTGTTGTCACGGGAAAACTTTACATTGTGGAGGAAAGCAAAGCTCTAATTCAGTCTCTCTTCCTTTCTCACAATTTCTATGCATTTGTAGTCAAGATAGTTAGCTGAGTGGTCAGCAAAACTTAACTCTCATGGCTGAGTGGTGAGAGCAATGCATTTAGATTATGCGTTTCCAGGTCACCATCTTGAGTTTGGCAACCTGGAATTTGTCAGCTCTGGTCTTCTTTCACATCTGTATTATACATTGTAAAATAACTGTAGGTGTCTCCATGAAACCACAGCCAAACTCCAATGACAGTCTCGTGCATGGCACGTGGCCTTCCTTACCCTAAGAAGGGTTCCTCCATGCTTCTGATGCCCTCCTAAATAATGTTTTCCCAGTCTATCTTTTTATCTTGTGTGCTCTGTGGATGGATTTATTTTTTTTATCTACCCGTTGATCTTGATTTCCCTACACTACTATTTTCAGTTCAATTTAGTTCTCACTGCTGCCTGTGTTTCTATGTCTGCAATAGACACTCAGCTCCACCTGGACTTCCAAGTGTGAGTGAGCTTTACTCTGCAATAGGTTCTTGTTTAAGATCACTTTCCCCTTCTTAGCCCTGAAATGCACATAGTGGGGCATTTTTCATTTTTTTGTATTTTTTCCCTATTCCTATGGCTACTAACAAGTTAGTCATTTAATATCTTGCATTTCAAACAAGTAAGTATTTGGAGAAGGGAAACTCTGCAAAAGGTATGCTTTCAGTTCAGGACACAGCAATAAATTGTAATGGAGTACTTCTTTTGCAATTGTGTAAAACCTTTAAGCAAACATGCAGAAAACTTAAATTACTGCTAAGTATCTCTCAGTAGCATAGTAATTAAAATTCATACTTCTTTTCCTCTAATTCATGCTGGCTGTAGAAAGTAATATTTAGATAACTTTTTATACAAATACAATGTTGACTTTCAAGAACTAGTGGATTTGTTTTTCTGGAAGCGATGGAGTACTTCATTTTTGCTTGGCAAAATGTTGACGGCAATTTACTGGATTTGGTGCTTTTATGACCTGTGTGTGTATGCCAGCATACATAATCCATTTTTTTTAAATTCTTGTATGCATTTACAGTAAGAAAAAGAATTTAATACTTTGATACTATGCACACTATGAAGACTTGCAGCTGTAGGAAAATGGCTGTAGCCACTTTATGGACACAGGAACTTCAATGCGGCAGCAATTGCATATGACCATAGGACAGTGCTGCTGCAGATGAGATTGGCTTCCATTTCTCTCTTCAGAATTTCCAGCTGAGTTTTTGCATCCATCCACATGCCTTCAGAAATCCTGTCTACACTCCTAGTCATCAAGGAGAGCAACACAGGCGCATGTGGTTGTAGTAGCAGAAATTAAAGATGTTTGAAAACTTTGCTGTATGATCTGCCAAAGTAACTGCATAGGGTTGCAGGATTTGGTTGCAGACATAATGTGCCACTCGATATAACACGTCCTGAAGAACAGCTCAGTCAGTTGTCTGGTACTTTCCTAAGGCATCATGAAAATGCCTTGCAGTTTTTTAGGTGTTTCCATTTTGACTATTGCCAGAGTTTGTTGGTTATTTCCCTTCCAATTGATCTTTTCTTCTGGCTGACCAAATGATTTCTTTAAATGACATCATAATATTTTTTCTGTTTTCATAGTTTACCTTCCTATCATATTCTGCAGTGTGCTTTGTGTATGGAGGTAACACCGATATTATTCCAAGAGTGTTCAAATGAAATGACAAAACATTTCAGCTTTTCTGTTTGCCTGAAGCAGCCAGATTTTCTATATCCATAGAATTGAACTTAAGTTTGTATTTTTCTAAAACTAAAACAGTATTCAAATAAGATATTAAAGTGTTCCAGATGCACAGCATTGCTTTGCTGACAATAGCTGTCTGTTCTGGAAACAACAATATTGGTGTCTAATTAGAGCTTACATTATGAAAATTGTGTCTCGACTTTATAGAAGTTATTATTGTTTCTACAGAGATGGAAAAAAGCCCTAGAAGATATTCATACTGTTGCACAGACCTGAAGAAAATAAGACGGCATTTTACCTTACTGAATTGTTGAGCTTAAACAAAAAACTACAAAAATAATAGCTTTTATAGTCTGCAGGCCTCACTGGTGCTATGGGTTGTTTCTAAAGGGTCATGCCATGCCAGCTGTCATGGGGGACCTTTGATGGCGCTCACCCCCATGGCCTGAAGGTAGGCAGGGCTGTGTGCCACTGGTCCTCTCTTCCCTATCCAGTCTCTGAAGAGCAGGCTCCTCACAAGGCAAAAAAGGAGAGAGCCTGACTTCCAGCTTGTTTGACAAAAGGTCTCTTACAACAGATCTCTCTGCCAATGCTGGCACCATCCAGAACCTTAAAAACCCAATTTGCTTGTGCCACTATAAATCAGGAGTTGTTTTTTTTGGAGCTGACGGTCCACTGTATGAAGCTGATTTACTCCATTCGTGCTGTCCCACAGTGAGCCCCTTCACCTGAGGGCTTGGAGGAGCAGGCGGCACCCCATCTCATGTGCAGCTTTACTCTGTGGAGGGATGAGGTTGAGGACCACACAAGGTCTTCACACATGGGTAATCACCAAAGCAAGATGTGTCGGAGACTGTCCATGGCCCTGGGAAAAGCACAGCATAAAGTAGATGTGTTTGCCAGGCTCATTCACTTTCATATCATCCTTCTCCTGTCTTTTTAGAAAGAAATCTGCTAAATTAACTCTATTTTGATGATAGCTTTTTCTGTAGTTCTATAGGGAACAAGCTCTTTTCATGAAAATCCTTTTGTATTTTTAATTCAAATAAAATACATATTTAAATCGTTCTCTTTAGCTAAAATGTAAATTCAGAGGCTAAACTGAACCAATCTGTCTACTGCATATGCTTTATCATCGAACTGTCTCGACAACCCTTGTTAATATTTACATAAACTGTACAGGCTGATAATAATGATAACAATGGAATTAGCTTGTTACTATCTTATTTTTGTTATACAATTTTAATCTCTGTAGGAGGGAGAGACACTATATCTTTTGAATTACTCAATGACTCTGCTTTACTATTATTAGTTATTTGTATGCATTTGTTTCTCTGGATAGCACAGAAAAGCATGCTGTTTTCCTTGCATGGTATCTAAAAAGCTGACTGTTGTGCTTGTCATCTACATTATCGTATCATTTAATAATGATATTTTAGCATGTTTAACTGACCTTTCTCTGAAATGTATTTGGTTGACAGTAATTTGCGAAGTAATTGTGGACAACATGATGCATCTCATCTGCTCTACGTAATTTTTTTTGAAGCCATGTCATGGACTTGTTCAGAGAAGTTAGTGAGTTGGTGTTGAGCTGGTGAGTAGTCAGTAGACAAGGTAACAGGTTACAGTGTATGCCTGGAGGAATGGGACAATAGTCATCTTACAGCCTTCAAGGTCTCTTTGTTCTTTTATAGGATATGTAAGTTTGGTGGTTAATATATTTCTGTATTTTTCTATACTGACATGCAGGAGGTTTTTTTCCTTCTGTTTCTTGTATCAGTAATACATAAAGGCAAATATAGGTAATTTTAATCTTTTACATTTTGAGTATGAAGTGCTTAAAATATCTAGAATGGTGTTTATGAATATTTTGAAAGAGGAGTAATCATGATTGTGAAATAAAGTACAAGAAGGAAAAAAACATATATTTTAAATGGTTTCATGAAATATATGTACTTGAGCATAGTTTCACCATGTAAAATGATTTCTTGAGCTCATTTTAACTTCCTATTTAGAATTTTCAGATGAGCAATAACAGAATATAGTTTTGAAAAAAAACTCACTAAAAACTGGTTTGACTTTAGTTTTCATTTCTCTTGTAAATTGATCCATGTTTAAATATGGTGAGAGAGCAAGCTGTGTAACTGGCTGAAGCTTGAAATATGGACATGGAGGCACATGGACGACAGGGTGGACAGGGAGATTATTCGAGACAGCCAACATGGCTTTACTAAGGGCAAGTCCTGCCTAGTGACCTTCTACAATGGAGTGACTACATCACTGGACAAGGGAAGAGCAATGGATGTCATCTATCTGAACTTCTGCAAGGCCTTTTCACAGTCCCCTACAACATCCTTCTCTCTAAACTGGAGAGATCTGGATTCAGTGTTTGATGGATAATGAATTGGCTGGATAGTCACACCCAGAGGGTAGTGGTAAATGGATCGATGTCCAGATGGAGATGGGTGACCAGTGGTGTCCCTCAGGGGTCCATACTGGGACCAATGCTGTTTAATATCTTCATCAGTGACATAGACAGTGGGATTGAATGCACCCTCAGCATGTTTGCAGACAACACCAAGCTGAGTGGTGCAGTTGACATGCCAGAGGGACAGGATGCCATCCAGAGGGACCTGGACAAGCTTGAGAAGGGGAACCTCATGAGGTTCAGCAAGGCCAAGTGCAAGGTTCTGCACCTGAGTTGGGACAATCCTTGCTATCAATACAGGCTGGGGGATGATGTGATAGAGAGCAGCTCTGAGGAAAAGGATTTGGGACTACTGGTGGATGAAAAGCTGGACATGAGCCAACAATGTGTACTTGCAGTTCAGAAGGCCAGTTGCATCCTGGGCTGCATCAAAAGAGGCATGGCCAGCAGGGCAAGAGAGGTGATTCTACCCCTCTACTCTGCTCAGGTGAGACCTCACCTGAAGTGCTGCATCCAGCTCTGGAGGCCCCAGTACAAGAGGGACATGGACCTGATGGACCCGGTCCAGAAGAGGGCCACAAAAATGATCAGAGGGCTAGAGCACCTCTTGTGTGAAGACAGGCTGAGAGAGTTGGGGTTGTTTGGCCTGGAGAAGAGAAGTCTCCAAGGAGACCTTATAGAGGCCTTCTGGTACCTGAAAGGGGCCTACAAGAAAGCTGGGGAGGGACTGTTTACAAGGGCTTGTAGCGATAGGACGAGGGGCAATGATTTTAAGCTAAAGAAGAGTAGATTTGATAGATATTAAGAAGTTCTTTACTATGAGGGTGGTGGAACACTGGAACAGGTTGCCTAGAGAGGTGGTGGAGGCCCCATCCCTGAAGACATTCAAGGCCAGGCTTGATGGGGCTCTGAGCAACCTGTTCAAGTTTGAGATGTCCCTACTGACTGCAGGGGGGTTGAACTAGATGACCTTGGATCAGAAATAGTGTGGCCAGCAGGACTAAGGAAGTGCTTGTCCCCCTGTACTCACCACTAGTNAGGCAGACCTTGTCACTCTCTACAACCACCTGAAAGGAGATTGTAGCAAGGTGGGGAGTGGTCTGTTCTCCATGTAGCCTGAAGTTGTGCCAGGGGAGACTGGATATTTGGAAAAATTACTTCTACTGAAAGGGTTGTCAGGCACTGGAACGGGCTGCCCAGGGAAGTGGTTGAATCACCACCCCTGGATGTGTTTAAAAGCCATGTAGATGTGGTGCTTAGGGACATGGTTTAGTAGCGGACTTGGTAGAGTTAGGTTAATGGTTGGCCTGGATGGTCTTAAAGGTCTTTTCCAACCTAAATGATTCTATGATTCTGTGATTGAAAATCTTTGCTGGCCATTTTGAATAATGCAAAAGAGTTTTTTCATGCTGTAAATTCTTGCATACCATACTGACTGGTTTTGATTTGTCCTTTCAAGGTTGTATTGGCTATGCTTGTTCTTTACACCTTTGCTTTTGTTGAGGAACATTAAAGCCATCAACAGCCCTCTAGCCAGGAGCTGCAGTGAGCCTGCTCCTGGTGGCCTATGTCAGTGCCTCCAGCTGGTTCCTTTCTACAAGGCTGCTCCTGCTTTCACATGCTCTGGCACAAGCCTACTTATCTGAGACAAACTGTTGCCATTACATAAGGAATATGACTTGTACAGTGCACAAGTGTTGTGTGGGTGAAGGCACATCTTGGGGAGAGCGGAGTGATGGGCTGTGTAAAAATAGGCATTGCAGTACATGCCAAAATGAGTAAGTTATATTGTCGACTGAACAACTAAACCTAATCCCCCTTCTCCTGCCCACTTTCCTCCCCCAGCTTCTAATAACTGTAATCCAATAAAATAAATGACATGAGCTGAAAGGAAGTAGAAACTGGCTTAATCTCTGTCACTTGTCAAATATTCAATCATTTTGCCTGCTGTGAATTGCATTGAAAATTGGCCATTTTTTGAGTTTGTAAAATATTTTAATGGGCAAACAGAAAGCATTGGTCAGTTCTGTTATGTGTGTATAGGTGTATACATACACATACAAATCTACATGAAGGACTGTGCTTTACTGCCTTATTTAAGGATCATTCAACAACTTTTTAAAATGTGTTAAATAGCAAACAGGGGGCAAGTTGTGAATAGAATGGTTAACTGTGATAAATTAGTGTCAAAATATGAAGTTGATTAGTCATTTTTTATCAGCTGTAATTATGGAACATTAATGCAAAGAAATCATGTACACAGGGATATACCAAAAGGTAATGCTATTGATTGCATCTGACGTTTAGATAATAAGCTCCTATTGAAATAATACAAAAGGTAATTTTAAATCTTATGTCTTTGTCAGAGTTATAGTTTTATGATCAAAACATTAAATTAGTTTTATACTACAGCAGTGATGCTGTTTAATTTTGCAGTGTTGGAAAGGCAGCTGTATGTATAAGGGACTAATTTTGAAAATGTATCTCATGGTGCATGGATATGGACAGCCATCAAGCCAGATGCTTCCAGGGCTTTCAGGTGCTGATAGCTATCTTTTAATATTGTACTGGTTGGCAAAATGCCTTTGAAAATCCAGTCTTCCAAGACTTTAATTTTGCGCAAATCTAGAAACTATTGGTCTGTGCTTCAGGTTTGGGATTTGTGACATATATTTTCTGTGTACGTTTGACTTAAAGCCAAAGGAGAGCTGAAACTTTGCAAACCAGTTGCCATGTTAGTAGCTAGCTTTGGCTCAGCCTTGGAGTTTGTAAATAGAAAGAGACTCCTGTGTGCCAGGAGTTACCAGTATGAGCATGGGTTGACTGGGAGAAGTTCACAGTGCTAGGAAGGGAGCAAGGAGCTAGTTTTTCTCCTTTAAAAGCGTGGTTCGCTAGGATGGGTAACACCATCCCGTTAATGTACCTGTTTGTCCTTGAGTCCTAGGCAGCCCAGACTAAGCCTCTTAGTGGCTGTGCACAAAGTATGGATTTGTATTGCCTTGGCAGTTGCTGATGGATCCTTGAGGCAGTTAAACAACACCCACCTCAGTTTATAACTCTGCTTTGCTTTTCTCAGTGTCTCAGAGAAAGGCCAGCAGTCTTGGTGAAAACAAGGGAGTTGGCAGGTCTGAACTTACAGAAGCTTGTGAGATGTCCCCACCTAAGGAACAACTTTGAGGCATGTGATGTAAGGATGTGTAATGTGTCCAGTT
Organism: Eurystomus gularis; assembly: GCA_013400335.1. Taxonomy (NCBI): domain Eukaryota; kingdom Metazoa; phylum Chordata; class Aves; order Coraciiformes; family Coraciidae; genus Eurystomus; species Eurystomus gularis. The sequence continues at coordinate 15,791 of VZZY01014514.1, forward strand.
TGTGAAAAGACTGTGCTGTTTCAGGTGTGTGTCTTGCTGACCTGCCTTGTTTCTCCTGTGCTGTACAGCCTGCTGACTTGCAGAGTTGTTGCTATGATGACTGAGATCTCTTGCTCTAGCAATTAGAGAAGTCTGCTATTTACTAATCAGAAGTGCAATAGTGAAAGGTTTTTTCCGAGAGATATATCAGTATAGGTTAATGTGCTCAATAGACTTGTGTGTGATTACATAAATCACAAATCATTTAAAATTATGACTGTGATTTGATGACTTTGATTATTGAGCATCTTGGCGGAGCAAGAGAGACTTTCAATGGTTTGTTTGGCATAAAGGAGCTTGACTCTAACGCTTTGCTGTTCATGTTTGTGATGTGTTCCCCTGGTCTCTATTTGCAAAATCAGAGTCAGGGGACCAACACTTAAAATCGTTGAGATCCAGGCAAATTTATTTTGACTTTATAAAATCTTAGCCTGGGATGGATAACAGGCTGCATGACAACAAACACAGGAGTCAATCTGCACACAACAGGTTAACTAACCCCTGTGTTAGGAGCCTGGCCACAGGCTAGCATGTATCCAAAGGTGTCGGAAAAGGCATATCCCTTACTGACCTGAACTGGCCAGTAGAGGAGAAAAACTCATGGCATAACTCATATGTGACTTCTCCTTATGTAAATGTTGTGATCATATCAGGACCTTTTTTCTTAACTCCTCTTGATGCTGTCTTGGTCAGAAGCATACAACTGACTCATTCCTACATCTGGATATTGACGTTGTTGTGATGCACTTTTCATTTCTGGCATGAATGTTCCAGTCTCTCCAGTAGGGAATTTAAAATGAATACATGATGCCATTTATTATTGATGGGAAATAAATGAACTAGAAAAATGACATTCATGGGCTTTCCAACTCACTCTTCATTGTATCGAACATATCGAACATCAGAGCCTGTCAACGCAGTCATCTGAAAATGTCTCCTTCAATGTTTCGCTCCTAAGAGCCTGAATTATTCTTCAGAGGTTTTACTATGTTAACATTTTCTTATGATCACATTGAATTTAATTCCAGCGCATGAAGAAGCAAGTTCACTGTTTCTGTTTCATGAAAACAGATAATTGCATTAATGCTTTATCAGCCATCCTTCTAAATCCATTGTAGCAAGTCAGAGCTAAGTAATGTCAGATCACCTAAAATTAAAATGTTTGTAATAGCCAATGTGATCACAAAGCACTAGGGAAGAAGTTTCTCATTCTTGGATAAGTGACAAGAAATAACAGATGTCTGGATTATTGAAGTTGAAGTGTCCTCTTCTGCAGAATGGGAAGTCTGTAGCAGGATGCCCTCTGTGCTCAGGTCCACAAATACAATGTGTGTCACAGCACTGTGGCACAGGGAGTCAGAAATGCCCTGGGCAAGATGCAATACTTTGGAGCACAATAGAAAGTCGTGGAAGCCTGGAATTCAGATTCAGTTACTGCTTGGTGAAAGAGTGAGAGGGGTTTTTTAGTTTGTTGGTTGGTTGGTTTTGTTGTTTGTTTTTTTTTTTCCTCTGGAGATGAAATTACTGTATTCTAGACAGTTTCTCTGAGCTGATGTTCACAGACTGGCACTGTGACAAGGGGCATAGCAAAAGCAAATAGATTTTTTAGGGGGAAGAAATTACATTCTATTGTGTCAATGGGCAAAAGTGCACTGATTACTTTTTCAGAAACATGATCAAAAGTACTGTAATTATAGGGCTATTTACAAGCTTGAAAATAAGTTTTCAGGATTAGCATGTGTACGTAACTATGGATGATGTCATGGATTTAGTTCTGCATGTGTAGTATTTAATCTACAAAGTGGAGGTTAGTGTGCTGGAGCAAAGCTCTGAGCCAGAATCTACACAATTCATCTACTTTGAGTGCTCACTTAAATAGAGAAGATGATTGTGTTCCTGTGTGTTCAGAATGTTTGTTTTCATGTATCCATAAAGCATCATGATGGCCATTTCCCCATCAACTCAAAATTGACATCTCACATCAATGAAACTTGTGGTCCTGCTGAGGTACCTAACTACATGATTACATAGGAAACAGGAATGGTATTTCTGACCGTTCATATGCTCTTATGTTCAGGGAGAGGATCACTGCTGTACAAAAGCTGGACATAGCAGGAACAGAGTCTAGGATACACACTTTGAGTCCCAAATGCCTCTCAAATGACCGAACATTACTACTTATGCAAAAAAGCATCTCTTAACATTATTAACATTGTTTAAATGTGGGTCAAGTATGAATTTATCTTAGGTGCTAAATTGAAAGATATGCATAAAGTAGGCCAAATATCAGGATTGCGGATTGTGTTTTTTTGGTTTGGATTTGGTTTTTTGGAGGTTTCATTTGTTCCCCTGGCTGTTTTTTTTCTTTCCATTGGTTTTGATTTGAATCAAATTGAACCATATTTTAAAAAATCTTCCATGAATTCAAATTGCTTAGAAAAGTTTATTTAAGAAGCCCCAGTCCACAGGCCTTCTTGAATAAGATGTACCCAGTGACTGCTGCTGACACAAAGACAGTTTAGAGGATGTCAGCAGAGGGACAAGGGGATGTGTTGAGTACAAGTTGTCTGACACTGTAAGGAGCTAGGTGTCTCTTGTCCATCTGTCTCTTCCACAATTAATTTTAAAGGCCTCTGCAGCTGGTTGTATGAATCCGACTCTCAGACCTGATGGCCTTATTAAAGTCTGGGCTTTCTAGTTCACAGCTGGAGCAGCATTTCCTTAGCTGCTGGCTACCCAGGAGCCTTGGACAAGGATGCCTGTGTTTCCCCACCCAGGGCAGTGGGTGAGCCCTGTCAGAACAGTCAGCAGGAGCCCTGAGAAGCTGGGCAAAACTAAACTGTCCGGTATTCTTCAGGGTGAAATCCTATTAGCAGAACAGTGGCTTTTTTCCACTAACTTTCACTAGAATAAGCAAATAATCAGAATGGTAATGATGATCTATCTGTTTTGAAAACTTTATTGCTCTCTTGCCATGCATGCAAGCATAGGGTTTTGATGTGTATATTGAAAATACGTATGTAAGAAGCATTAGAGGTGTTTGCATGTCTGAAGTACTGCAATTCAGTTTGGAATATTAAAGGAAAAACTATTTGGGATAACTAGGGATATGTAAGTATTTTTGTAACAGGAAACTTTCTGTAAAAGTGACTTTATTTCATATATTCATATTTTGTGAATGTGAAATTCAGCATATATATTTGATTATTGTTGAGAAGGGATGCTGACTGCAAATGATTGCATTGGTATTGCATCTCATTTGTAATAAAATCATGACAGAAATGCATGCTTAAAAGTTTGAATGTTGCATACTTCCCCCTAAGGTTTGCAAATGCAGTCCTATCAAATGTTTTGCAAAAAAATTAATAAGTAATGCTGATTTTGACACCTTTTTTCCACTACTCCTACCTATTTTGCAAGCAGAAAATAGCTAAATCCAGTAACAAAATATTCATTGCTAATTACTACTTAAACCTATGTGACCTTAGATTTCCTCTGGTGTTTAACTTTGAAGAAATCATTTCTGAAAAACTCTCAGTGTGTTTAAAATTACTATTTTTAGCACATTTCCATGAAGTTTTGAGAGCAGTGTATAGACCATGAATGTATGTGGTATAAAAGAGGTGGAGAAAAGGCTACAGTAGCTTTCATAAGACCATTTTGTGAGGAAAGAAGGCAGTAGGCAGTACACAAGCCTTTATGTCAAGAAGCATCAAAGCTTCAAACTGTGTGGTGTGACTTCTGCCAAAAAAGTATGACAATTCTCGAAACAAAGTAACTCTCCCCCATACAGTTTGGATTTGAATATCACCTCTGTGATGCATGATGACTTGTGAAGCTGACTGAAAACACCCTTTTCCCATTTCAATCAATACTTTTTGGGTTTTTATTTTCTATTTTTATATTTGGAAATTGTTAGTTTTCAGTTCCACCCTGTTCAAACCTGACTTCTATTCTTGCAGACTTTCACAGCTTGACTGGCTCTGCCACTCCAGTCTTTAAGATAGCAGGTTTTCAAAGTGTGGTTTAAAGGCAGTTGTTCAGACAGCCTTGTGGCCAAGAAGGCCAATGGTATCTTGGGGTGCATTATAAGAGTGTGACCAGCAGGTCAAAGGAGGATCTCCTCTCCCTCTACTCTGCCCTAGTGAGGCCCCATCTGGAGCATTGTGTCCAGCTCTGGGCTCCCCAGTTCAAGAGAGACAAGGAACTGCTGGAGAGAGTCCAATGGAGGACTATGAGGTTGATTAAGGGACAGGGATATCTCTCTTACAAGGACAGGCTTATAGACCTGGAGCTGTTTAGCCTGGAGAAGAGAAGACTGAGAGGGGATCTTATCAGTGTTTACAAATATCTGAAGGGTGGGTATCAGGAAGATGAGGCCAGTCTCTTTTCAGTGGTGCCCAGTGACAGAACAAGGGGCAATGGGCACAGACTGGAGTACAGGAAGTTCCACATCAACATCAGGAAAAACTTCTTTACTGTCAGGGTGATGGAGCCCCGGAACAGGCTGCCCAGAGATGTTGTGAGATCTCCTTTTCTAGACACTCAAACCCCACCTGGCTGCGTTCCTATGTGACCTGTCTTAGGTGAACCTGCTTTGGCAAGGTGGTTGGACTAGATGATCTCAGGGTGGTCCCTTCCAACCCCTACCATTCTATGATTCTGTAAGTAGATCTTGTGCATGAAAAGTTGCTTCTTGTCTCTAGAATTTCATGTAGTATAGAAAGTAGAAGAAATACCATCAATATCTCCCCTTTGAAACTGCTTCAGTTTGCAGGGTGAACTGATGGCATGAACATCCATCCCCGTCTTAAGGGCCAGAAGGGCACTCTGCCTCAGGATGGGAACAGCTCCTGGAACAACCTACATGTGAGGGCACTCAAGGGGTGCAAAAACCAAACAGATCAAACCCAAATTCAAAAGGAACAAATGAGCAAAAAGCCTCCTGTTCTCAGCTTTCTTATGAGCACATTGCTTTGCAGGAACTTCATCTTCTGCACTTTGCTTTATACAAGAATAACCAAGTCCTGCAATAGTTTTTTTTCATATATTGATTTAAACTGCAAGTTTAATATATAACTAGTGGATAACATATTCTAAGAATATAGTGTTATGCTAAAATATGATTGAGAACTGCAGTTTGATGCATAACATCTATTTAAAGTAGCCGTGTAGTTTATTGGAGCCGAGATTGTATCAAAATAGTTCTGCAGTTTCATTGCCACTTCTGTGAGCAGATCTCTGATCTAGATAACCAAGTGAGTGTTATTTTGGAAGAAAATATTCTAAATGCTTTCCTCTTTGTGAATTACAGGGGGATAAGAGGAGAATGCTTCCCTCATGAATAGAAGGATGATATTTATTTCTTAAGTATTCTGGGGCTTGTTTTTCCTGAAGTTTAAAATAGAACTTTGAGAGTTTTTCACCTTAACAAAATACTGGGTTTCTAAACCCTGAAAGATTTTTGATCCCATGTATTCTCAGAGGTTTTCTTTGTAGCATTATTTTTGTCCAAATGGTGATTTTTCAGCCCATTCTATAAATGTACACCAGACCTATTCTGCAAATCCATAGTGCAGGTTTAGCAGTTCTGAACAAAACACATCTGTACGCTCTGCATTGTGGTACTCCTTTCACAAATCACCCTGATATCTTAAAAGCTGAGTTCCATCTCCAAAATACCAACATTGTATCTTTTTTTTAAGGCCAATTCCAAGTAACTGTAAATCAGGCCACAGCCTCTGAGTTTCCCTCTCAAATGTGGCTTTTGAAAGCCTCTGCTCACAGCCCTGGCCTTTCAGGCTCCAGAAACTGCAGCAAAGTATTGAGACTTGAAAATTGTCATGATCATCTTGGCTCTTCACCATAGCAGCAACCCATTGATGCATGTGAAGCAGATGGTTCTTCATTTACCTGCATCTGCATGTACATTAATGTATGGACAACTCTTGACTATCTATTTTCTATGATTATCTGAAGGGCTCTGAATGTGCAGGGCAAGGTGAGCAAAGAGGTGATATTGAGAGCTGCTAGAGGTCTGCCCTGTAAAACACATCTCTGCAGTGTGGGTTAGATACAAGATCAGATCTTGAAGGACATACAGGTATGTTCCTGGGTTTCAGAGAACCACTAAAACTTCTGCAAATTGTTTTGTTTGTTTAGGGTTTTTTTTTTCTTTTATTTTCTTTGTGTTTTTTTGTTTTGTTTTGTTTTGGTTTTTTTTTTTTTTTGCACTTCATATGCAACTGCTGAGATCTGCAGCATGATTTTGGCAGATTTTTTGAGAGAGGTTGAGAAAGGTTGAACTCCATTCCACACCTCTCCTTTCCTTGAGGACAAAAGGGCAGTTAAGTTCTTACATCTGTAAAAGTTTTAGTGAGAACTTACCTAAAGCTCCAAGCCATGAGAAAGCTTCATTGGGCAAAGTAATCTAGTGTGTGTGGGGAAGGAAATGCCTCAGAGTACAGCCAAGGAAAACTGAAAGTCTAATCCTTGTTCTGCCTAAAGATGAAGTTTTCATTACATTATTATTTTTACCTGGTAAAGACCTGATCACTGATCTCTCTGACATTTTCATAAATAACTGTTGCATTTAAGTGATCTGGTTTTGAGGAGAAGTATCCTTAAAAGCTTGATTTTTTTGTTAACAAACTTTCTGATTATTATACAAAAAAATGCTTTCTGCTACTTTTTATTTTGGGAGAAGAGGAAGGGAATAATTATTGCATATTGTATTGAAATAAGCTAAGAGGGGAAGATAAACTCACTGAGAGTGTTCACTTTATTTCAACTGTTTGAGATTCTCAGTCATTTTATGCCCAGGACCACAGGGCACTGGCCATGAAGGTTTCATGAATCGTTGCACCAAACACCTGTATCTCTGACTTAAACTGCTTCTCCTACTTTTTTTCATTTTTTCTTTTTGGAACTGTATTGAGCCTATCCTTCTCTTTTGAAACTCTCCAAGAAATAAGTGGCTATTTTTCTGTGATGTGCAGTTCAGTAAACTACAGGTACATTTTGGCAAACTAATCCAGCGCTGCTAGTTTTGTAGTCTGGTAGAAATCCAAAAGCTAGGGAAGGCTATTTGTAACATCCCAGTGGAACTCTAAATACTATTGTTTATTTTAATAGTAAGGTGTAGGCAATAGTAAGATCTTTGGAAGGTTCCTGTAGTAGAAATACATCCTGTAGTTCAGAGCTGGTTTAAAAGGAGTTGGAAAGGAGAGGGTAGGGAGCTGCAAGGCCATTTCATTGTGCTGTAGACATTAATATCTCCCTGATCTTACTTCTGAAGCTTGAAGTTACACTTTGCTTTCTCAGTTAATAGTACACAAGGGAATAGTTAATTGAAGTAAATAATGTGGCCGTAGCAGGAAACATAAGGCACTGAATGCAGAGAGAGTTTGAGTCCAGGGGATTTTGGACAGATGGGTATCATTGCCACAGTGTAAACAGGTAAGGTTTCAAGTTCATGAGTAGTTTTACAGTTCACCATATATCATCATCTGAGCTGTGGTAATTGTTTACGAGTCTTTAGCCTCTGGTAAACACTGCTGTTTTTTAAATTGAACTTTAACTTTCTTTTCTCTTTACTGCAGGCCAAAATCAGACATTCATACAGCTACCATTACTCAGCTCCTGGTGGGCTGCAGGGTGTTAAGCTGCTGTGGCTTCAGTGCATGTGTGAAGGGCTCCCAGGAGGAGTTTATATAGCTGAGACTAGGAAAGGGAGGTGCTATCACAAGAGGTCTATACTTGCCAATTTTACCACATCATCATCAGATTTTATGTCATGTTTCACAGAAAAATATTAGTGAAGGGTCTAATGAGGTGATTGTACATCTAATATTTTGTACGATGAATAAATTTTATCTGTTGTCTTTGGAAGGCTGCACCAGAAAGAAGCAATTTGAAGCAGAGAATGTGCTAATTAGCAAGAAATATGTAAATACATGTGCAGCAAGGCAGGCAGGCAGGTTGTGTGCAGTACTCTCCAGCGGGTAGTGCAGTCAGACTATATGGGCTGGCATGAGAGCTGGCTTTGCAGTGAGGAGAGGAAGGCAGTGAATGCTGGTGATAGATGATAGGTAGGAAAGCTCTGCTTTGCTACATGATGTGGTAAACTCAATCCCAAGTGAGTTTATGGCATAGTTGCTGGAATCAGCAAAATACAAGCAGTTGGAGTGGTAAACTCATAAAGGAATTAAGGTCAGACAGGACCTCTGGAGGTCTCTGGTCCAACCCGTTGCTTCAAGCAAGGCAAGAGTAGATGAGCTCTCTCAACTACCTCAGCAGTTGTTGAGGCAAACTGTACACTTCGTGAACTGAGCTGCTGACCTGGCGGAGGCCCATGTAAGGCAAAAATTGTTAGTCGAAGTGTCATGTCTTGGCATAGCTGGAAGAGGCTATACTGAGGGTTCCCATTGCCATGGAGACAAAACTAAGACTAATAAGGTTATAGCCCAGAGAGGAAGACTTGTATTTTTCCCTTTCTAGCCCTAACATCAGCTTCCCCTGCCAAGCCCCTGGATAGTAGTTCAATTCAAGATTTTTCACCCTCAACTGTGATGCCAGTGCCCAAGAACCAGGTTGATGTGAGAGAGAATAGGGTGTTAAATAAAATACTTGGGCACCAAAATGGCCATGCACAAGCTAGAGTAAGAGGAAAACCTGGGGCTTCTTTTGTCCCCTTTTTTTAATCATCAGAACAAATGACTATGTTAATGTTTTCCCTAGATTAGCCCTATGTGTTTTTATAAACATACATATACTTGACAACAATCTGGGACTTTTTCCTAACAGAAAAGCATCTTCATTATTACCTTTATAAAGACACAATATTGTGTAATTTGTAAGGAATTTAAGGGGCTTGGAAAATGTTCCTTTTGAAACCTGCACTGCGTTTTGTCCGAAGAGTTGTAGCCTTCTGTAGCTATGCATCCTGACAAATGTTCAGAACATTTCTGTGATCTTTTTGCTGTATGGAAGTATTGCAGATCTGACTATACAGAGATAATCTCTCATGTAATACCCTACAACACCATAAATTCTCGTAGACCTGATGATCAAGTTATGTAGTAAGCTGCTATCCAACTTGACAGTGAGCCTCTAACAGACGGACTTCTGCAAGGCATTTAAATTAGGTGCATCACCATGGTAATTTCATTATCTATAGACATTGTGCAGCAATGGGAGCAGCAGTAGAGAAATGCTACCAGGCTGCACTGGGAGTGCAGCAGTATTCACATGCAAATAGTCTTCCTCTTACCAAACTGGTACCTTGAAGCTCATCACTGAAGTAAGCGTAGCAAAAAATACTGGCATGCCCTATGTTACGTCAACTAGAAATTAAAAATCTGTGTGTGTATGTAGCAGTAATAGTACTATCAAGCAGTGTGAATTCAGTGGATAATACACTGAGGAGGAATACCTAACGACTGATTTTTAAATACTTGGCCTGAGAAAATGTCAATGTTAAATCACTCATAACACTGACTTCCTAGCTGCAATGTACCTGTGTTGGAGCACAACCATTCATTTTGAAGAGTACGAACAAGTAAATAGCATAAAATGGACTGATGTCATCTTTCCAAGTAGAGAAAGAAGATCTCAGGATCTGTTTTGGCTGCAAGGAGGTTACTTTGGTGCTATAGAAATCCGTGGGAGGACTCGGGGATGGACCTTAGCCTTGAGCAAGATAATGATGTTTCCCTGAAAGAGCCTGGGAAGCCTTGAGGCTGAAGAGTCCCAGGGAGTGAAGGAGATAAGAGGCTTAATGAGCAAATTCCACAGAACAGCAACCTGGCAAGAAGTCAGTGCAGGAGCACTAACCAGTCAACATGTGTAAAGAGAATGGACTGAGCTATCCTACAATAACGAGAGCTTGAAGAATATGTGCTACCAATTAGAAATTGTTGCTAGGTAAATGATATGCAAAATGTAACCAATAGCGGAATAGCTTGTACTGCGGGCTATGCCAAAGAGATTATAAAAGAGCGATGTTTTACTAAATAAATGGCTTTCACTTGATCACATTGATCATGGCGTGATTGACCTGAGCTCCTGCAGAAATCAATGAAAAATCAATGGAAAAACTTGCACGAACTTCAGAGAGAGAGGCTCTGAGTGTGAATGGCCATTTGCCCTCCCCTTCTGTAACTCAAAAGTTCTTTATCTTGGGAATTGTTGAGTGCTGTTGTGTAATTGAAAGTGTGCTGGTGAAAGAAACTGTAGGAGGAGAACAAATAGTAGTAAGGAGGTAGGAATAGAATGAATTCTGAGATCAAGAGTGACATTCATGTGCCAGCCTGTCAAATTAATAGCAAGCTAATGCAGAACACTGAAGGGCAGATTGTGTTAAGTCATCTGAACTGCTCTGGTTTACATATGGTGCCATGCAAAGTGACTCTGGAAATTATTTTCCACTGTGCACACACAGGGTCCTGAAAATAGCACAAATACTTGAGCAGATTTGCTGAAAAACGTGAAAATTTTCCCTTCTGTAAGAGCTCCTTTGGTTGTTGTGGTTTAAAATAAATCACATTTAATTGGTTATAATTATTATCTATATAAGACCTGACATATATAAGAAATTATAAACTACGTCATAGACAGGGTGACATTTCAAATGTGGGTGTATGGGGCCCTCATGTACATTTTGCAGCTATTTGCATTATCACTTATTTCATCTGTGTGTGACCCATCTCCATCAGTGGAGCTTGACATGTTCTTAGAAGTTCTTGCAGGCTTCAGTTTGCTAAGAGGATCTATTTCATCATTAAACTGTAAATACGTGGGCACTATCACTCAACTTCTCAGCAGTAGCTTCTAATGCTATAAACAGCCTTTGGGGCTCTTTGATCCCAAACCTCTTGGCGAGTCTTGCACCTCTGATGGCAGCTGTAGTTTGAACCAACCGATCAAATCAAGGAGGCCAAATGGGACTCTTTTGGAGATCAGAGAGCCTCAAGCATGAGTCCTGTGGTAGCATCCAAGAGGTGGTTAAAATCAGAGCTGTTTAAGAGGCTCTGGGATAGATGAGGATTTCCTAAGGTAGGCAAATAGTGAGCCCAACCATTTTTAGGGTGCCTTTGTAGCACTGAGTGTCTGATTCATCTTGCTGGGTAGGGCAGAGGAGGCTGGGAAAAGAGAAAAGCGGCCAGAGGAGTAAAGCAGAAAGGCTGACAGGGAAAAATGAGAGAACTTTCTCCCAGAGACCAGTTACCAGAACTATGCAGTAGACGATGGCCCTTGCTTGCTGGTGAAGTACAACCAAACACCACCCAGCTGTGACTCTGGCAGTGCCTGGTGATGTGGAGAAATGATTATTTGAAGTTGTGTGACTGTAAAGAAGTGCTGAGACCCTGCAGATCATTCTGACTCTGAAGTGTGCCCGCATGCAGCTGTCTTTTAGCAAATAAACCTGCTGATCCTCTAGGTAACAGTCAGTCATAGAGCAGTACCTGGAAACTGGTTAAATGTCACAGACAGAAGTCTTCCACTGTACATCTCATAACAGTAAAGCCAACTTCTGCAATAATGTCTAGCAGTTAGTGCTAAATGCTCTATAAGCACAGAACAACACAATCACTCCTGCTATATGCTTTATGATGAGATTTGAACCAGTAACACCTTGCTCTGAGGTATGGAAATCTGAAAACTGGGATTTTTTTCAGTGCCTCACCTGCATATTGACAGTTTGTATACCAGTGACGCACAGCCAGGACACCTCAATCGCTCTCAAATCAGTGCTACGTTGGGGTTGTCCTTTCCTGAGGTGGATATGGTCAGGCAAAGAACATACTTTACTCCTTTGGGAAGAGATCACAGCTCTTACCTAGTTGTGGAAATTTGTCCCCAAAGGCAATGTTCAAGTATATCTATTGATATCATGCAAACTTCAATAAATGGACAAGGGGACATTCCTGTGCCTTTCCTCAAGAAGTTTTATTCACCTATTATTTCTCATCAACTGCAATATCACATATTTTGTAAACAAATAATTTACTTACTGCTATCTAGTAGTTCTTACTAAGAATTTTTGTCCTCAGGGTACCGAAGACATTTTTTTTATATTAGTAACCTCAGTGATACTCTGCAAACTAAGAATAATTTTTGTATTTAGAAAAGCTTTTTGGGACTACCAGTGGTAGATGCAATTTTAAATCAAAGATCAAGGTATTGAAAAAAAATAAAATTAAACACAGTTAAAAGTAATAAGTGATAGCTACATATTTCCAGCAGGGATCCTGTTTTATTTTTTGCAGAGGTTATTTTTTCAGTCACATGCTCACAAACAAGCTTTAGCATAAATCTTTTTTTTTTTTCTCCAAGTGCTTTATACTGGAGAACTTCCTGAGTAATTTTCTGCTGAGTAGAAGTAATTACCCAGGTTTGTACTCAGTGACTTTCCTTTTATTAAGGTTTAGATACAATACTATATTTTGAATCCAGTTATTCTTTTAATCCCTAGCATTATGAACAATGTTAGTGGGCCAGCTAAGGGGCATAGGGTGAGCACAAAGAGGTTTGCTTGGCTTGGAGAGGAAAAACATGGTTGACAGTTACCAGTGGTTAATAAATTCTATGGCTAAAGTCAACCTACAGCAGCAGCAAGGATTGCTTTATAATGCTGTTTTCTCAATAAAGGACATCGTAGAATTTTCTTGATTATTCATCTTTCTGTTTGAAAATTTCTAATATATTTTGGAAGCCAGCTGGTAATGAGCTTGCAGGCAGCTTATCACATAATTTCTAAGTGGCAACAACCCTGGTCTGTGATTGTATTTTTTATTCTGATAGTGTTTGTTTGTTTGCTTTATGATTTACCAAGCATTAAGGTAAAAAATACACTCTATGGTAATTGGCAGCCCTGTCTGTACTCCAATGGAGGGAAGATGAGTTTAAAGGTATCATATCTACCAAAATGCCCTGAAAGCAGGTATGAGTCTCTTTGTGAAACCCTTGCAGTGGGACCTGGCAATGGGGAAGTGGCTGTGCAGCTGCAAGACATGACTGTATGGTGATGAATTCCTGTCAGTGGCAAAGGATCATCTTTTGCCTGCACATTATTTCTTTTCCCACATTGAATGGACTTAGAAAGTGAAGACTAACTTCTCTACTCTTCTGTACTGAGACTGAAGGACTGGATTTAGGCCATGAAAACTTGTCTCCTGGGGTGCAGGGACTTTCCTTCCTGGGGCCACAGGCTGATAAATTGAACCCAGCAAGGAAATTGTACTGGTGGTGCTGAGGCTGCAAACCTTGACATGTGGCCAAGGCTCCCTCAGCTCCAGGAGGTTTCCCTTCTGGCGTGTGGGGGTTTGCAGCCCACTTTGCTAAAAGGAGCTCATGATCTGACCATGGTAATTTTCCTGAGAGCAGTGCGCTCACTATTGCAGTCAGACATGGGTACAGTCCATGTCTCTAGAAACAAGCACTTTTTTATCCATCTCCAGTAGCATTCCCAAATGGTCTGTGCTAAATGAAATATATTGTTTTGTTGATTTAGTTTTATCTTAAGAGCAGGTTTTTCAAATAATCATGCATGAAAACCCTTCATATTTTGGAATTACACTCGAAATAAGCAACTGAAACATCATCTTCGAATATTCTTACAACAAGTACTGTCGTGGTCGAGTTGTGTTGGGGGCTAAGAAAGCTATGAGACAGGACTGAGACTGGATTTTGGCAAGTCAGAGGCATTCATCCCAACGCTCACAGCAGATTTAGTCATTTCCATGTGAGGTTCAAACCTTACTGCTCTGAAAGAATTAGCACATAGACCATGAACTCAGCAAGTGTTACACAAGATTAAAATGGACATTCATTTTAAACCGTGATGTGTACAAAAAACCCTTATTTTGAAAACTTAAGGGGACTGTTTTAACAGCTTATACCCATTTGTTTATGAGCTCACAGAGCAAAGGATGAATACACAGCTCATGCAGGCTCTGCTGTTTTAGAGTTGAGGACAGTTGCTAACTTGTCTTCTTCCTTCCAAAAAATTATTTCCTGTTAACAAATAGACATTTTTTTGTTGGACTTCTTCATACACCTGCCTTTGCTGAGTTGTATCATGCTGTATGCACAAGTGGGCAGTTGTTTTCCACGGCTAATGTCTGAAGCATGAAGACATTGCACCACAAGGATGTTGTATTGGTTTTTGAGCCTTAGGTTACAGATGAAGAACAGTTTGATTTATTTGTTCTGGATATTTATAGAGATTTATTTAAATGAAATTACATTGAATTACTCATAGTAAGTGGGCTATTTGCTCCCTGCTTCACCATTTGAGGGGGCTGATTTGCCTGTGAAGACAGGAAACCTTGGGCTGTGCTGCAGTCAGCAGAGGAGGATCTCCTCTGGGATACAGCTTGGCATGTCTGTGCATCTATCTGATGCTTAATTGCCTTAGTCCATTCCAACATCAACGTATCTGAAGACTTTTCCAATTGGTCTCTATGCCTAGCTACAGCCTTTGAAGTATGCTTATACGTCTATATGTAGGCCATTATAGGTTATAGGCTGCTGGTTGCTTTAGAGAGGACAACACTTGGGAGTGACTCCCTGTGTGTGTACATCCACAAATGTGGAGGTGCAGGGTCTGGAGTGAGCAGCTGGAGCTGGTCCAGGGATTGAGCCAGGATGGCAGCATCTGAAAAGCAGGTTTAGAGGAATGTATGCACTATTTGCTTCTTTGATTCTTAGTGTGACAAATGATTTTGAAATAACAGCAAAGAGAGCTTAAAAAAGGAAGAACGGGGCTTTTAAAATAGAAATCTACACCTCTGTGTAGTGAAATATCAAATCTTATAAAGTAAATTCAGCCTCATGAAGCAAATTCAGCCTCAGTTTTAGTCCTTCTAAGGTCAGAGGATGATAATTTAAAGGAAATCTCGTTCTAGATATTTCTTCAGGCATTGCAGCTAGCCGTTATTTCTTCTCACTTCTGATCTCGGACAGCTTTTCAAGTCTCAAGTTCTTCCTTTTTGAAAGACTTTGATGCGCTCATCTGTCTGACAAACTGCTTAATTTAACATTGGTAGATACAGACAGAGAATTTTGTTAATGAAGCCTTTAAAATACTAAATGAAGTTCTAGTTTTCTTCATTAATGAAGTTTTATACTTGCCATTGCTTTTCCTTTGGAATGGTGTTCCTATTTAACATCTAGGAAATTTTTGTTCCTACAAAGCAGCAATGGGCTTTTAGGACTAGGGATGTAATTAAATGAGGATTTTATATTTCTTTGGCGGGGCCTTTTTTTTTAAAGGAATTTTGTTAGATAGAAATACGACATAAATGAAAAGGTCTTTTCAATGAAAGAAGCCTTTGATACTGCAGAGGCATCAGAGCAAGTGGTTGCCCAACCTCAGATTAGGAGTGCTCCTGTGAATGGATGCACAGTATACTATTTTGTGGATTGAAGCTGCAGTTTCCCTGTATCAAGTTTAGTATAAAGTAATGAAATTGAGCTAAGCGTTGCTCATAAGCTATGTTCATTAATTTCAGAACTAGCAATGATTACAGCAATCTGAATTCCTGAGTCTGTAGTATGGGACTGATGGGAATAATTCATTGCAATGTTGTAGCCTGATTTGACATTTCAGATCTGTAATGTGATACGCAGTGGCTATAAAAGTCTCCTTGAGGCAGAATGAAGAGACATATATAAGAGGAAAAGGTTGACATTAAGAGAAAGAAAATGTTTCCAAAAGGCCTAGGAAACTGGGAAGCCAAGTCTGCCTTATTGTTAAGAATATTTGCGGCTATTACAGAAGCCCCACTGCAATGTTTAGAGACCCACTGCAGCCCAGAGGAGAGACCAACCCAAGAAGAGCACAGATGAGAGAGGAGCACACCCACGCTGTCCTCTTTGCCTTCACTGGCATTGGTATATGCAAACTTTCAATGTAGTCTGAAACTGTTTTCTACTTGAATAACACAAAATATTTCTTTGCTGTAGTAATGTTTGCGTAAAAAAAAAATATCCAGTAACAGATTTCCTGGCAGATTGAGTAGCATAAATGTACTGACAGTTTTAAGACATTTGCCATAACCTTGGCCACATCAGACTAGTCAAAATGTGATCTCTTTTTGAAAAGCCAAAAGAATCTTTTTTTTTTTTTTTTTCCAAGGGGAAGCTTTAGGGGAAGAAAGTACTAGGTGTAGAATTTGCTATTGCTTTTAATCTGCCAACAAGTGGCAGTGTTTTGGTTGCTTGTGTTTTGTTGTTTTTTTCCTAAATGCTTTCCCTCACAAATGAAATAATGTAAATTTAAAAATTACATTATCTAAAATAAAGTAATTCCATTTGACTAATGTGCTGATTCTTCTTAATTTTGTAAAGAAAAAGATTTTGCCTCTGGTTGAAGTTAAGACACAGCATGCACAGCCCCACCACTAAAAGGGAGACCTTTAAATCTTAATGCAAGCTCCTTCTTTATCTAGGGACTGAGTGATCTTTAAAAGTGAGAAAGCTGCATCAAGATATTTGCAAGGTTCATTAAAGTCCAATTAGAAAATTCATTTTAACACTAGGCATCCTGTCCCTTTTATCTCCCAAGTAAAACCAAAAAAAGTTTCATCACATAAAAGTAAATATGTATTTAAAATGTATTATGGAAATAGATAATATTCATGTTTAATTCATCTCCTTGTATAATAATTGATGTCTATTAAGAATTCTGACCTGGTGTCCTGGTTTGGC
>VZZY01014517.1:0-115733 GCA_013400335.1 Eurystomus gularis
GGGGATTACATGTCGACGTGCCGCCGGGCCCGTCGCCGGGCAGAGCTGCTGGGCTGGCTCAGGGATTCCCGGCCTGCGGCAGCAGCCTGTGCTGGAAGCCTGCTCCTCACCGGAGCGGCTGGGCCCGCTTTGGCGTCAAAAAAAAAAAAAGAAAAGGATTTTTTTTGGGGGGGGGGGGAATGTAACGCTGAAACTATTAAACGCCTGTGAACTATGTGGAGTGGCTGCTTGTGCGAGATGTGGACCCTGTGAATGTCTGTCATTGAGGAAGGTCAGCTCCCCGCTGCGTGGGGATGGCCGCGCTCCCGTCGCGGCTGCGGGATCCACGCGTGAAAGCACCAAAACGGAAAAGTCATTTTCCGAAGGGTGCAGAAGGGCCTTGTTTCCGTGTCTGGGTGATAACGTACGGCGCTGATGTAGCGCTTTGCAGCTGGAATGCTGTAAAGGCGCTCATAGCTGTTATAATATTGATAGGCTGCATCTGTGTGATCATCACGGTCTCCTCACCTGGAAGGAATTGAAAGCAGGGCCTTGCCGTTCCCAGCTCGAGCAGCGCAGTGGTGATGTGGGGTTTTGACCTGACTGTTGCTCAGACTGCTTTGTAGCTTGCTCAGGAGTTAGTTTTCCACTTTAGCAATATTGCAGAAGCTCGGTATGCGGAGGGGAGAGCTCCTTACACCAAGATGAGATGTTTCTACCTGCTGGCTTTCCCCTTCCTAAGTGTATTAAGGTTTTAAGATGAATGTTATGCTTCATCATACCTCTTGTGGATAATTCCAGGACTGTGTATTGAGTGAACAGACACGGAGTAAGTACTGCATTCAATAAATTTTAATGCTGTACAATCTTTCTAGAGAACCTGAAATCTAACTACAGGCTATTTGAGGTTTAACTTGTGACTGCACCCGGTACCTGAGAGGAATATGAACAGTGGCAATATGGAATGTGATTTCAGCTATGCTGGTTGTGCTTAATCAGTTACATTGGCATATACGTTTCTTTTTTCCTTTCATTCTGTGCGGGATGAATAGAAAAGCTTTAAAACTTTTTGGTTTTGTATGTTAGATGGCGTTGGTGAAACCATGGACTTGACTTTAAAATTTAAGAAACGGGAGACAAACAGTTGTAAAGTGAGGCTTGTAATTAATGGGACATTGCTTCTAGCTGTATGAAGTATATTAAAATTACCTATAAGATTTTTTTCCTCTGTCTTAAACTCATCAACAATAATCGATCCTTTTAGATTGCCTTTTTATCTAATATTATTTACCCCTTTATCATGATTTACAGTGAGTAACAGGGCTATAAACGAATCATTACAGTGAGACGGGTTGAGGCTCGGTAGGATGAACGGAGCTTCTCTGTTAATCCTCAGACTGAAGCTTTCGCTGTTGAGGATGTTGAAGAAAAGCTTTTTTTCCTCTCATTGCTTAGGGTCTGATGTATCTGGAATTTGGACCTTGGCTGCCTACGATTGTATATTAACCAGAACTACTCGACTTCAGGGCCAGCTGGATGTCTGAGCGTCGTGTTTAGCACAAAGCCAGGGTTGTGAAGAACACAGATAACTCTGGCCTTCATTTTAATTATCTCAGTCACATAATGAACCAAAATACACAATAGCTGTTGGCCATTGGAGATAAAGGGGTTTTTTTCCTACCCCTTTCTCCTATCTGGACATTTCCAGACAAAAATCCAAATTCAGTCCCCATCCTTGCCTGGTGTTGCAATTGCGCTGGTCAGGCCGGCCCGAGATAATCGAACCCAAGGAGAGTTTGCAAACTCAGAAGGCTGATATTTATTTTTTTTTTCTTTGTTTCTTTGCTCAATATTCTGCTTTGGCAAATCCGACAAAGTTTTTCTCGTTCTTGTGGCTGAGGTTTCAACCTTGTTTTCCATTCTCAGTTTGACCGCTCAGGATAGCGTTGGTATTTTTCAGAAAATATGCCGATGCTCTTGCTGTTGAGTACGTTCTTCTTGCTCGTAGGGCTTTATCTAGGGAATGTTTACTCCCGCTTCATTCAAGCTTTTAGTCAAGATCCGAAAACTCTCTATTGAGATTTTCTTTTTATTTGAATTTGGTCTTTTACGTTAAATGTCAGCTACCACAGGGCAGAAGAATAATTTGAGACGTGTTAATAAAAATCATACCTAGTGAGCAAAACCACACGGAGAATAAGGACTAGCTTAGGTACATTTGCGTTCCCTTTGTCTTTCCTGCTCATTTCCACATTGGAGTACTTTTTATGTGCAACGTGTGGCTGCCTGTCTAGGGAATTGTCCAGGGATACTCCAGAGAGGTTTTTACTTTGTTACTGGCTGCTGGTGGTCTTGAGACCTGTTTGTGAAGGGGAAGGTCCTCGCTCCCCTCATGAAGGCCTGAAGTATGTCCAAACTGCCCGCAATTAGTCCTCCTATTTTAAATTAACCACAGCGTGGAGAAGGCTGTTGTGCAGACGAGTCAAGCTAAACCGACTCAAATTATCAGAGGAGTCTCCAGTGGACTGCTGTTCAAAAATTATCTGTGTTCCTGATAAAGATGGCTCTGGTCTGGCTTTCAAGAACTTTTGAATGGGCTCTTTCTTCTGGCTCAGCCTGTTCTGTGGTGAAGATACAAATAATTTCAGGAAAACCAGAAACTCAGCTCTTGTTGGAGAGTGGCGAATTTGCACCCGTGAACGGCTGGGCTGCTGTGGAACAGCTTATGGGATTTGGCTTTCGGTTTCTGCCTTGCCCGTCTGCACCGATTTAAAACGAGCCGTGAGTCGGAGGTGCTGTTATTTATAGGTTTTGCCGATCCCAGCATTAGCAGCGGAGAGGTGGAACGGCTTTGTCACCTCAGGAAAATGTCATCTGGTCATACGGCAGTTCCAGCCAGTTCTCTCTGGGAAAACCGAGTGGATAACGGCGTTTTACGTCCATGTGCGTTCGCCTACTGTTGGCATCTTGCACAGGTCCAGCGTCTGAGCTTCCTTTTGCTGAGATTCCATGTTTGGGGTCTTGACTCATTTCCTGCTTGCTTAGCCTCCTCAGTCCTCTTGGTCTCCTCTCCTGCTTTTTGATACTGTTGTCAAACCGATTCTTAACTGATTGTTATTTTGGCAAATAAGAGAAGTGTCGTACGCCTGCCAAGAGATTAGAAATCTGCTGCTGATGTCATGGGGACCGGGCACGAAGGAGCCTTTGGAGGTCGGCGTTGCTGCCCGTGTTGCTTCCCTTATGCAGCTCTTATGTCAAGTTTAGTCTGTGCTTTGAAGCCGTGTTTCGCTGGGCTTCCCCTGGAGATGCCTCCAGAGCTATCTGGTTCCCATCCTTGGGAAGGCAGGCGTCTTATTATAAGTATTAATCACAAAGAGTCTTTTTTCTTTGGTTTGTTTGTTTCCTGTTGGTTGAAACTTTCCTTGGAGGAGAACTTGTCAGCAGTCATACCAGGGGATTTTGTTTGTTTGTTGCAGGGACCAACAAGCTTCATGCCTGTCTTCTTAGCTGGCCAGCGAGGTCCCTTTGCACGGAACTCTCTGAGATTACGTGGTAGCGCTTCCAACAGCAGAAGCATAAACAGGTTTAAGGGTATGACTTTCCCGAGCCCTGACGTGACTTCACAGGCAGTTCTTTATTTGCAGCTGCTTGTATTTGCATATGGCTTTGAGCAGTCCTGACTCTGGGACGTTCACCCGTGGCTGGTGACGTAGATTTTGAAAAAAAGAATGGATTCACTTTGCCCAATTCTTGAAAGTTTTTAGACTCGTAAGATCTGTGTAGTTGTGGCCTCAGAGAACTCCTCTGTGGTATTGCTGTGTTCTCGTGCTCTCACCTTTTAACCTTTAGAGGATCTTTCGTATCTTGAGGCGACAAAATATTCTCTTTATAATTTATCCCAAGATGCAGAACTTGCTCTCAGTTAGCACATTTTTAGCTCTTCTCCATTATTTTAACATGCTCGTTTAAAAGCTCTTCTTGAGCATGGTTTTGGCCTGTATTACTCATCTCTGTTTTTTCTAATTGTTTTCTAAACTATTTTCTAATATCCTGAAAGTATCCTCTAATATATTAGAGGAGGTGAGAGTATCTTTTCCACTTTAATTTTGCCATATGGGGTTTGGACTAGCATGCTCTCAGAAACGTGGCTATAACTGATGCTAAGGTTTGCCTTTCCCATCCTCAGTTTAATGCAAATCTGACCTGGGAGACTTGGTTTTTCTCAGCTGTGTGTTTGCAGCTTCATGTTTTGGAAAGATGCTTCAAATCCATTTACAGCTGTCTCACGCAGAGGCGAAAGGAAGGGCTTTTTTGTTTCAAGTTCTTTTGGGAACCTGAAAATAGAATTGCTTGTCTTGCTCTGGGCTGTGGTTTAAGCATTTTATCTGGAAGTTATTATGGAAAAAAGTCTCCGGGAGAATTTGCCGCTATTGCTGCCTGCCCATGTAGCTGTTTGGTAACAACAGTGATAATATTCAGACCAAGGGCCACTTATTTGGGCTGTTCTGGCTTGCTGAAAGATGAAAACGTGCAGGGAGAGAAGCGTAGCGGAGCTTTTCTTCTGTAGCATGGCCTGGTTCTGATTGCAGGCGCTGAATCTGGCGAGTAAGCGGGTTAATAAAGCGGATGGTCATGTCGATACGTGCCTGGTCTGTGCAATATGCTCCACATTAAACGTCGCTTGGAAAAGTTTACAATCTAATAAAACCTCACACTAAAATCTAGATGCTTCAGCGGCTCGCTTGTGCCGACTTAACTCCGGCTCAGTGATGGATTTGGCAACTCTTCTGGTCTGGGCGGCGATCAAGCAGATGTCTGGTGTCCTGAGCTGCTTAATGTCTGCGTGGCCTGGGCAAATGACCACCAGCCGTGTGCTGAGGACCTCCACGTGCTCCGGGAGTCGGGCACAGCTTTGAACGTTGGCCCGTGTGTTGATGTGGGCTCTCTTTGCTATTCTTGATAAAAATGTGGCTTAACCTGCAGATCTTTCAGCAACGAAGCCCCTTTCCGTTTCTGAGTAGATGCACCAAGTTGATCGGCGCTGCTCGTTGAGTAGCTCGTGCTCTGTCTCCGCAGTAGGACGTTTGCTGCCAGGCTCCATTCAGCACCTCTCTCTAGACATAGAATAGCGGCGACCCTTCCAAACCAGCGCACTCCTGAGTGAGAAGGGAAGTGTTTTGCTGCATTACGCTAGGAGAATGGCTTGGACTTTCTGTGAAGCTTCCTATTTCCAGAGAGGGTGGTGTGCTTTGGGGGGTTTTCCTACTCTAGAAGTAAAATTCCACAGCTTCTGGATTGGTAACTCTTTTTAATCTTTGAATCATAAGCTTGATAAATTGCTTGAATTGGCAATTGTTGACCGAGAAGCTTATTAGTAATTATCAGAGGTGTAAAAAAGAATTTCATACTCGGATTTTGTTAAATTGCAGCTTCTCTCTTCAGAATTGCCTTTATTTCAGCTCCTTTCAGAGCCCTCACATACTGAAGGGAGGCTAATGCAGAGTGAACCGCTTTGTAGCATGAAAACAATTTATAATATTTCAGGAATGAGTAAGAGTGATGGGCAAAAGTTCGGATAATCCTTTGATCTCATTTTGACTACTGTTATATCACGTAATTTACAGTGGCAGACAATTCACGTTTCGACACTGAACTTCACTGGCCGCACTCTTGGGAAGGTACCAATATAATCGTGGAACACTGTGGTTTTTATCTTTTTTTTTGGAGAGGGGGGAGAAGTTAGAACGGCTGGAGAAACCAGTCAGTGCAAGAGAGCATTCACAGGGTCATTCCTTGATGCTGGCGGTATGAAAAATCTTGGAATGGGAGCGCGTGAATGCAGTCAGCAGGTTTCCACTCCCTGCAGAGGTGCGGTGCTTCTGTTGCCATCCAAAGGCCAGCGCCGTGGCTTTAGCGTGGAGGGATGTGTGGAGAAGCCCGTCTGTCTTCTGGAAGAGTTCCCCTTCAGACTGGATGAGGATTTGGATGTTTAGTGAAATGATAATTTGTACAGAGCATTAGAAAAGCCTTTCCTGGTTTGTGAGTTGTGGTGAGAGCCTGGTTCGCAGGACGGTGCAGGTGGTGACGTTACCCAAGCTGTGACTCACCACGGTGAGCCCCGTAGCACCACTGCTCTTGCCCAATTGGAACGAACCGTTTCCCAATGACATGTAGTAATCACTTGTTTGATGACATAGTTCAGCGAGCAATGTTTTGGCAGCAGGTCCAAGTGAAATACTCACCTTTTCCTCCTTCCCGATGAGTGCCGCTCCCTCCAGTGTGCTGGGGCTGGAGCTGGGCTCGTCCTTGGGGTCTGGGTAATACCTGGGCCTATCCAGTGATGCTCTGCTGTTGGACCAGTCCTGGTCCTTGCTTTCCACCAGCTCTGACGCTTCTCTGAATCACAGACCTGCCAGAAAACCTTTTCCTTTTGAGGGGTTGAGCGTTCCTAGCCCGGGGAGCTGAAACAGCTCCTGCCACTTGTAGGTGAGCACCGGAGCTGGGGCAGAAAGGACCTTGGTTGTGGCTTTAGCCAGACTGGGGAATCATTCTGGCTCACTGCAGCCGCACAAAAACTTGTCCTGTCCTGCCAGGAGGGAGCTGCCCTGTCACTGTCACCAGTATTGGCCTGTGGCTGGACCCATTTGAAGTGGTCACGTAGGAGAGAGGGGTGTGCACAGACTTGCCTGCCATTATTTCTTTACAACGAGCACTGCTCTGGCCCTTTCAGATCAGTGTTGGTATTATTTGGCTTGGTTTGGGACAGTCTTTCTTTGCAATATTGCAACAGGCACAAAAATTGTAAATAGTTCTAGTACAACGATGTTTTCCGTTGTGAGAGCCGAGTGACCTGTTACTGTTGATGTTTAAAAAGGAGATGGATGTAGGTGTGTGTCCTGCGTTGAGGCAGCTCAATAAGCTCCGATGCAGATTGTGCTGCCAGCTCGTAAACGCAGAAGTCAGGCAAGTGCAGGACATCCTGGACAACGAGGCACAATTTAGGTGCTATTGGAACAGACTGTTGGAAAAACTGTTGTCTCTCCACAGAAAGCAACCTCAGTCTGAAGGGGCAAAAGAAGAATATTTTTCTCGAGGTGACAGATTAGGAGCGGAGCCTGCACATGTGGGTCTTAAAGATATTTATTCCAAGTAGCTAAAACCAGGATATTGCGTTTCGGATAATGTTTTAGGGGTTTTAGGCTTTAACACGTGTGCTTCTTCCAGTGATGTGAGTGTCTGGCAAGGGTGTTTCAGCTAAGTAATAAATACTCTGCGTGAAAAGAATGAACTGGAGAGTGAAAAAAGCTTTAAAAAAAGTCCCCAGGTGATACTTTGGGCACTCGGTTTCAGGGGTTTTTGTTTGTTTTTAAGGGATATCCTAAATTACAACTGTAGCTGCAGGCACCTGGAATTTATGGTCTGGCTTTTTCAACACACCATGTCACTTGAAAAGACGTCTTCGATATAATTGATTTTATGGGGGTTTTCAGGGGTTTGAGACTTGATTTCAGTAACTTTAACGCTTGAATGTGAACTAAACAAATACCAGTAGAATCAAGAATAAAACAACGTTCAAACATCTGCGTTATTTATATGTTTAGGTGGCTGTCAATGCACACATCCCTCCGGATTATCTTCTTAGGATCTGTGAGAGACTCGGACCACTTTTAGACAAGGAGATCCCCCAGAGTGTCCTAGGTGTGCAGACTTTGCTAGGTGTCGGGCGCCAGTCTCTCCTGAGGGCAGCAAAAGGTAAGATTCTCAATCTATGTGTGGTTGGATTTCATTTTAATCATCAAACCTCTGTTGTTTCGATTCACGTTGTGGTATCTGTGTGTGTTTGCACGAACCCTGCTTTGTCTCGTGCGCTTGTCAGCTTCCTTGTTGCAGCCTTGCTAAAATGCAGGCCTTGCTAAAGTGGTCCTGTTACATAGATTTGGCTGAAAAAACCCATTTTAAGCAGCTCTACCGTTGCCTGATCTCGTTACTTGCTTCCTCTACCTGCCCTCCCCAGCCTGCTGGTGTTTGTGTAAGTGATGTGATGGATTGGAGATTTGATCCACCTGAAACAGAGCCCTTTTTTTTTTCATTGACACATGCCTGTGTCTACAATAAGCCAGCATATTTTGCTGGGCTATTTTTCAGGCTGCTTCGTTCCGTTTGTTCCATTATTGGATTTCCCGGCCGCGCAGGCAGTTGTGTCAGCTTGAAGGGCAGGGTGGCATTTAGGGCAGCTTTTAGAGGGCGAGAGGAGGCGAGACTTGATTCTTCGGTGATAATTCTGGCTTGTCCTTGCCTCAAGTTAATTTGAACGAAAGCCCCCATTCCTTTCGTGAAGAGAGCAACACTCCCATTCCTTTGGAAAAACTGCTCTGCTTGAGATAATGATCCTGAGAGCACAGTTTTGTGTTACAACTAAACAGATCTGAGAGCCGCGTGCTATTGAAGAGCAGTTCCTCCCTCCCCTCCTCGCTCCGTGTCCCTGCCTCTTCTTCCCCGTAGGAGCCAGGACTTAACTGATCCTGGGATGTGCTGATTCAGGCAGCTAATACATTGCAAAAATTTGTTATTGCCGTTGTAGTGGATGAAATGAGCTCAGGGAAGGATCAGAGCGTGGGAGGTGACATGGGCAAGGGGAGCGTGGCTCTGGGGGAGGAGCAGGGATGGGAGAGCAGGACCTTCCTGTTCCAGTGGCAGCTGAGCTCTTAATTTACCGCATCCTGTGAAGTCATGCTCTGATGCTAACAAGGACTGAAGCCTTCTGCTGCTCCACTGGGTATCACCTGGAGGGACGTGCTGTTTGCAAACACGGTTCCTTATGTGGTTTTGGGACCAAGTCTGGTTTTGCATGTGCTTTCTTATAATGGGGTGGAGAATTTCAGGTTTGCAGGGAGGCCTGTCGAGAAACACTGCTTCACTTCACATTCAGTTGTTGGAAAACAGCAACAAAATATGAAGAGAAAATAAACATTTTTGTGCAGGGAGCCAGAAGTTTCTTAGATGAATTAGGGGACAGAGGCTAGATGAGTCACTGGAAGATGTAGTCCTTCCTAAGCCGTGTGATAAATTTATTGCAGAGGGGCTCCTACTAGATTCACAGTGGTTTTTTTATCCCCTTTAGAAGAAGGTGCTGTGTCATTGTGCCACTTGGTGTGTAAATCACACTTGTCAATATCAAACAACGTACCTTAGGTGGATTTCCGCTCCCCCTGGTTGTGCATCAGTACTAAGTTTCCATTTCCTGTTAGTATTTATGGCTATTTTGGTCTGTTTTAGAAAGTCGGAGTGTTGTTTTTAATGCGTAGCATCACAATATTCAGTGTCACAGTTTGGGCTTTAGTCAGAAGGTGCTCTCAGAGGTCTCTTTGAGTCACACAACCTTGTGCGTTCCCGCTCAGCGATCTGAAGGGTGATACACAGCTCCACCAACCTGGGGCCCTCTCCTGCTGTTTCAGTCCTTATTCACCGGGGAAGCTCATTTCTCTCCTTCCAGATGGCCGTAAATGGAGGAAGTCCAGGTCTAATTTCTGAGCACTCTGAACACTCTCAGAAAAATCACTATTGTTCTAGAGAGAAGGCTCGCTGAGGCCAGTTGGCAGCGGGTCGCTGGAGAATCTTGAAAGAAAACAGCCTTCATTTGAAAAACAATGGTTTTTTGGGGGGTGGGGTGCAGAGGAGAGTCTGAAAAGAGGGTGTCTTGCCATCAACTGCAGGAAGACACTTATTGGGGGAAAAAAAATCTCACTTCTCCCACATTCAGGGAGCAAATGTGTGCATATGTATGTTCTCAAGAGTGCAGCTCAGAAGAAGAGGTCCTGTATGCTCTGGGATTGCAGAAGGACTAAAACCACAACCGAAGCGCAGTCCTGCCTCGATACAAAGTTCACCCACTTCTTTTATTCTTTGTTTTTTCATCCCTTTAGACTCCTTGCTCACCAAAATGAAGCAGAAATAAGCTGAAACCATTTACAATCGCAGTAGGAACTAGAAATCAGAGTAGCAATCTCTTTTAAGTGTTAGATGTCTGCCAAACTATAGAAAAAGACAAATATTACTTTGGGGTGCTGGGAGCGGTGCTCGATGCTCTTGATTCTAAGAATAGATCCATCAGACCTGATTTTGGGTCGTGGTTTCCATAACCTGCTGTTAATCTTTCCCGTACAGACTTCAGACACACGCTATGGAAAGGATCTGCATTTGCAGCTCTTCACAGAGGCCGACCTCCCGAATTACCTGTAAATTACGGGAAACCACCAAATGTGGGTGAGTTTTGAAACATACCTGAGGTGTTTGGTTTTTTTCTTCCCTGTATTTTTATGACTGTTCCAGCTGCAAGTTACTCTTAATGACCGAAACACTACTGTGCGTTTGCATTAATGGCTTTTTGGACTTTTCACTGTGAATTAATCAAAAAAAAAGGTTTCTCGCTGACAATAGGATAACTCTTTTTGTATTGTCCAGGCTCGAATCTTCCATAATGTGTGTGCACATGTTAAAGCATTGTGGCCACATTGAAAAGCTTTGCACGTCGACCTCCTGTTTAAAAGACAATGTGCTTGAGTATTTTTTTTATTATACGCCTACGTAATATGTACATATGCTTATAAAATTGAGTGGGCTTGGTCACAGGACGCACAGACATAATCTTTCATTCAGGAATCTTAGCCAGGACAAAGCGCCTGGCTCTCAGGGAACTTTTTTGACTCAAGAATTCATTTTAGTTCGATTATGACAGAAAACAGACTGCGTGCAACATCCCTCTCCAAAAAGGAAACGTTCACCAAACCAACATTTGCCTTAGCTCAGGTTCAGTTGTCCGCATGGTTAGAGAAAGAACTTGTCTAAAGCTGAGGTGCGTGTAGGTGTTCAGCCTACGGATCAGCAGAGAGCTGCTTGGTTTTGCTTCAACTGAAAACTATTTTCCTTGTGTGCTCTGAACTCCCGTTAACTATTTTTATAGCAACAAAATTTGATCTTGCAGGCCCAAAGTCCTGTCAATCATGGTTTGTTTCTTATTAGGGTATTTTACCTGTTTTTACCAGGTCATT
This sequence comes from Eurystomus gularis, assembly GCA_013400335.1. Lineage (NCBI taxonomy): Eukaryota > Metazoa > Chordata > Aves > Coraciiformes > Coraciidae > Eurystomus > Eurystomus gularis. Next base: position 11,028 of record VZZY01014517.1, read on the forward strand.
GTGCAAATGTATAGACTTTTCCTGGTTGGTTTGTGAGGGAATCCGTCGTGTGTGCTTCTCCCAGCCCTGTTGGGATGATGGTGTCGGTCTTTGGTTTCTACCACGGCTGCTCCTCTGTTTATGCTTCTCTACTTTCTCTCTCATTACTAAAACCGAGTCTCTGTTGGGTACCAAGTGACAAAGCCTGGGCTGTCTGTGGCTGAAATCGATAGCGCGCTTTGCATAAGGGCCGTGGTGACGTGGCAGCGGTGGGACCCAGCAGCCAGGCTAACGATGGGGCTTCTGGGTGGGAAAGAAATGGCTTATTTGCCTGGAACTGGCACGTAGGGAACTGTTGCGTTAGCACTTTTCCTGCTTTTGTCAGTTAATTTAAGTGTCGTAGTGTGCACATTTAAAAAAAAGAAAACTATTTCCATCTATTAGCATTATTTGTGCTTTTATTCTTTTAGTCTGATTCCACGAGCTAGCATTGGGCTGATGGATTGCTAATAGGTTAGATTATAGACCTATTGCACACGCTCGGCTTCTGTAGTTGTATTTCTCTAAGGATTCCTGTATCCCCTTTTTCATAAGAGGAGAATCCGACCGTGTGGTTTCGGAATATGCGGCATTTTTAACAAACTGTATCCATACGAGCAGACAGGACTTCAGCCGGTGTCGTGACAGAGGTCTGTGCTGCTTGCTCGGTCGCTGTTTGGTGATGTAGAGAACAGAATGATTGGCTGGTTTTGGTCTTTTCCTATGAATCGATTTTTAAGAAATGCAAAGGTGTTACCTGGAAAAGGGTCTTTTATAGCACGGAATTTATTTTTATAAGCATTGGTTCCTGGAAGAATACAGAATATCCTTGGCGTAGATACATAAACTGTTAGTAAGAGAAGAAAACGTGTATAAAGGTTAAAATAAGATGTAGTTAAGCTGTACAGGAGGCGGGAGCTTGGTTTTTGGGATTCCCCACTGTTCATCCTGAAGTGGAAGTCACAAAGTACTTCTGTGTGTGTGCAGAACGGGCGTTCTTTTTCTGGTGAGCAGAGGCAGCCACAGATGCTGCAGAGAGGAACGAGTTTGCCCGGCCTCTTTCAGATGTTGGCATAGTTGTGTGTTCCCATAGCGTGCTGGCTTGGCCAGGTTGAGTTTTTTGGAATGACTTGCTGAAGTAGCTGGGCTGAAGTAATTGACACCCGTAATAACGTGTGCTCAGGAGTGAGACGCGCTGATTGCGTAATTGCCTGTGTGGACAGGCTGGTAAATAAGGCACAGGACAACAGCTAAAACTGTTCCTGGTTCGTGTCCCTTCCAGGATAAAGATTTAAGAAGCCCCCATAAATGTTTCTCTGCTAGTGATTGCCCTCCCAGCCGGAGGAGCCGCTCGCTGCAGTGGTTTGCCTTTGTCTGCTTGGTGCTGGGGTGGGACCTTGTCACCTGCGCTCCAGAATCAGAGGTCGTGCACAGTGGAACTGGAGCAAGAAATCAGTGTTGTCTTTTCCCAGCATGTTTGTGCAGAGCTGGGAGTTTTCGGGCTGGGGGAGTCTCCGAGAAAGTGCTGACCTGTGGAAGTCATGTTCGGGAACGTGCTGTTTGTGTGTTGGGTCCGTGGTGATCTGCTGGAGGAGGAGAGGAAGGGAAGATGCCATCCTAGCTTTGCTCCTGGCAGGATAACACGGCGAGTACAGCGAGGATGGTCTTTGAGGCTGTTTCTTTGCAGGTTTTGCAGCGGTGGTATGTGTAAGATTCCCCTTGTGCACTTCCAGTCAGAAGGTTGAACGATGAGTCCTACGGTTCCTCAGCAGCAGGAGCTCATCACATGGGAGAAATGTACTTTCAAATAGTGCTTCCATTTTGTCAGGAATTCTTGGGTTTTTGCAGGGGACACAAAGCAGGTTAGAAAGGAGGTTATTGTTCCTCTTGAGCGGTGACAGGAGCTGTTCTGACCTGAGTGTGAAAATCCTGATCTGGGTAACTGTTACTGAAAACAAAACCGAATGTGGGTGCAGAATTTGGAGCTATTCGGTTCACAGCATAGTCTGAACGAACCAGCAGTTCAGCTGTGTGGAATTTTACAGCCAAGGTGATCCAGCTTCCTTAGGCCTGCCAAATAGCAGCGTGCTGATGAGGTCAGAAATCGATGAGGTTCCTCTGCAGTAAATGAGTTCCATGAGGTCAGCAGCTATGAAAGCTGGAACGCTTTGTGCTCTTGGTGCTTTTACTGGGTCTAGCTGTCTTTATGACCACACATCCAGTCTCTGAGAAGGTATTTGCCGTGTGTGAGTCAACTGTGTTTATTTCCCAGCGTTCATATGAAATCCAGATTGGTGTTTCTCCTGCACTCGGTGACTGGTACCCAACCTTCATGCTTGATCAGGCCCTACGATGAGGTCACAGCTCGCTTACCACATCCTGACTATGTAAAATGTTGTGTCCTCGTTACAAAGTTATAGTACTTATTTCAGAGAGTAAAACAGTATGAAGTCATCACCCTCAATACTGGAGAAACTATTTTTAAAATGCACGTTTGTACCAGTATTCTGGTTTCTAAGTGGAGTGAGGCAAGGGTGCATAGGGAAAGAACTCAAGCAGTTCCCAAACTGCTGCAGCTGGGTGATGTCATACACACTGAAATGTTTTATTTCCTTCTGAAGTTGTGATTTTGAAATTTGTTGTGCCTGATGATTGTTTTTTAAATTTTGTTTTTGCTGATGGGTCATTGTCGCAGGGTTTTGGGTTTACCCTTCCTGGGTGAACTTGCTTGCAAGGGTTTTTACGTTTGTGCTGTTACTTCTAGTAGAATCATAGAATTGGGTTTGGGATGGAAGGAACCTTTAAAGGTCACCTCATCCAAACCCCTGCAGGGAGCAGGGACATCTGCAGCTAGAGCAGGTTGCTCAGAGCCCCGGCCAACCTCACCTGCAATGGTGCCAGGGATGGGGCAGCCACCACCTCTCTGGGCAACCTGCGCCAGGCTCTCACCACCCTCAGCACCAACAATTTCTTCCTTCTCTCTGGTCTACCTCTTTTATTTTCAAACCATCCCCCCTTGTCCTGTCCCAACAGGCCCTGCTCAAAAGTCTGTCCCCATCTTTCTGACAGGCCCCTTGAAGCACTGCAAGGCCACCAGAAGGTCTCCCTGGAGCCTTCTCTTCTCCAGGCTGACCAAGCCCAACTCTCTCAGCCTGGCTTCCCAGCAGAGGGGTTCCACCCTCGGATCATTGTTGGTAGATCGAGGAGGCACTGGTGTGTGCCTGTCAGACAGGGCTTTCCCCAGCGTGGCTGGGCTGGGAGCAAGGTTCTCCCATCACGGGCTAAGGGTAACCAAGCCACCTCTCGTGGCAGCAATGGTGACCTCTCTGCACCTGGGGAGCAGTCACATCAGCAGTGGGAAGTGAGGAACTTCATCTGAGGAGATAGCCCGTCTGTGGACAAAAGTAACTCCCTTTTCTGAACAAGAAGACTAGATGTGTTCCATTTTGATGGGAGATAATGCAGTTTTGTACGTTATCCCTGGCAGGGAATAGTGAGGGGGTAGACTTGGTGGCTGTTGGGCACAGGATGGCGTGGAGTGCAGCAGCTCGTGAGATAGGCTGCCAAAAGTTTTTAGGGCTACTATGTTGCTAATTCTCTGTGTGGGAAATGGGGTTTTTAAAATGCTTTAAAGCCTTACGAGTACAATAACTTCATTGTACCGGAGAAAGCAAATTTCACGGGGCTTTTTGTCACGTGTGGGTAATTCCCGGTTAAGATATTATATATTAAACTCCTGCCCAAAAATTGGAGAACTGGAATTGGGGATGTTTGGTTTGCTGCATGGAGGAGGGGGGGGTGTTCTTTGCAGTTCTTTTGAAGGCAGTGACTGTTTAGAAAGTGTGAGATGACAGGGGAAGTTAGATTAGATATTAGGAACAATTTCTCGCTGGCAAGGGTTGTGAAGGGCTGTCCCAGCCTGCCCAGGGCAGTGGTGGAGTCCCCATCCCAGCATGGGCTTCAAAGCCCTGGAGATGTGGTGCTGAGGGCCATGGTTTAGTGCTGGGTCAATGGTTGGACTCCATGATCTTAAAGGTGTCTTCCAACCAGAGTGATTGTATGACAGAAATCTCAATCACAGCTCCGCGCACGTGGCGTACGTTTGTGGTATTCCCCGAGTACTTTTACACACCGAAGACTTGCTACTTTTGCTTCCAAGGGGCTGTTGCTTTGGCAAAGAGGCTACTCCTCGTGGCACAGCAGTAGTTCTGTGCTTCCATGGAACTTGTGACTGAAGCATTTCCGAAGCGGGGAGATGGAGGAGCCTTGTCCCCATTGTGCAGAGGGGGAAACAGACACAGGAAGAAGGTGAAACAACTTTCACATCCTCTGAAGCTGAGCTGACGGCAGGTCTGGGAATCGCCCGGAAAAGGGAGGTGCCAAATGCCAGATGCAAGGCTGTCTGAGTTAGGTGCCTGCCTGTTCGTTACACCTTTCCGTGCTCCCCACGTGTGATTTACAACAGGGAGCAGCAGAGGTTTGCGTGGGAACGCCGTAGTACGCGGGAGGTGGAGCGATTATCGGGAGCGTTCTGAAACGCAGGTATACCTTTGTGATTCACGTGGTTCTTCGTGGTTAAAAAAAGATGTTCAGAGCCATTTGAAATTGTTTAAAGGAGGATACGCTGTGATTATGTATTTAAATGATTTCAGCGTTGAAAGGCAGAGTAGAATTACCCTAGTGCTCAGTGACTACAGCTCCGTGTTTCCAAGTGTCCACAGTGCCAGGGAAAGGGAGCTGTAATATTTTTAAGAATTTAGCTTTTAAGCTGGCCTACTGAAATAGTATATAAAATAATGTGAAGGAAAAGCTGACCATTTTGTACAGCATTTATTGCTATGAGATCCCTGTGCCCTCCTGTAAGAGGTGGGGGAAAAGGGTTGAAGGTGTCAGTGGTACTTTGCTAGGGGAGACAGCTTCATTTCCCAGCTCCCATCTAATATCAGGTGTCAGCTGAATAGTAGGTAGATGGTGAATTAATTTGGTTTAGTGTGTTTCACTTTTTTAGTGCTGCTGAATATGTGTTTTTACATGAAAAATAAATATTAACTGAAGGCGAGGCCAGGCTGGGAGCCTGGGGACTCTTGCAAGCATCTACACCTTTCATGCAAGTTGTTCTTTTCTAGTACAAAGTGTTTCAATTGCATTGGGCAATTACAAATAATCCAAATTTCAGAGCGTAAAACTGAGAAACAAAAATACTTGCTTTAAATCTGGAAACCATTTATTTTCCTTGCCCACTTATCACTCTGTTTGTGCACAAATACTTCATTCTTATACATTTGCAGAAGCGTGTTACAGGTTCTTAATGCCTTGAAATGATGCTTCTTGATGTTTTTACATGTTCTGTAATCTTTTTGGTGTAGATAGGAAAGGATATGATGATACAATTAAGAAAATGGGTCAAGCTGGGTGACTATACTTTTAGCCAAAGGATTGAAAGGCATCGAAGAGCTTCATGGGGCTCCCGTGAAGCCCTGCCTACCTCAATGTGCAGGAGACAAGATAAGGACTTTCTTCAGGGAGCCTGCTATCGCAGGGACTCCACAAAACCCACCAGTAGATCTTTAAGTGCCATTGCAAGAAGCTCTTGAAATTTGAAAATGAAATGTTCAAGTGGTATGGATCAGGACAGGTAAAATTAAATACCCCAAATGATTCAGCCTGGAGAAAAGAAGGCTCACAAGCAACCACTTATTGTACTCCTAAAAATAAATTGGTTATAATTGCTTTAAGGAAATTTTATGGTACTAATACCGAGTTTTCTGTTTCTGTATCGAATAAATGTATCTGTTGCCTGTGCTATGAATTGAACACTTGGAATAATTTCTAGTTGTGCTGGGAACTCTTTATTTTGCTTTGATTTTTGTAGCAGAACGTAAGCGCAGCGTGTGGTGTGGTAGGTATCGAAAGGCTTCATCAGGAGGGGGCTTTCTTTTTACAAGGCTGTACAGAATGTTCCAAAAAGGTGGAAGAGGCTCGGATTTATGGATTATAATTTTAAAGCTGTTACCAAAAGTTATGTTTGAATTCGTATTTACGTACTTGGGGCTCTGGACAGAATTAATGTCTAAGTTTTCCTCTTGTTTTGTCTTTCTCTCCCAGTAAATATAATTTCTGCCAGGCAATTAACTGGATGTGGACGTTTCAGCCACTTGTTCCCGACATCAACCTACCAACACATGAAAATGCATAAGAGGATTTTGGGCCATCTCTCATCTGTTTATTGTATAGCCTTTGATCGCAGCGGGAGAAGAATTTTTACGGTAAGTTTGGAAACCTTATTTTTCTTGGAAGAGTGCTTTGCTTGGCTTGATTTCTTTTTCTTGAGTCCTGCGACAGCCTCGTAGTCACTGATTGAGATGCAGCCACGGCTTCCAGAAAAAGAAGGGAAGAAAAATCTTGAAATGTATGGAAACTCATCTCTTTTTGTGCTAATTTTCATTTGGCTTGGTTTAAAATCACTCATGGCTCCAATAGACTGAAACTTAGTCAGCTCTTTGCTTCCTCATGTGGAACCGTACAGTGGGATTGTCCCAGTCCAGAGCTTGGGACACGTGCTCAGTTTAATTTCTCCTCTCTTGCTGAATGGGACCTGCAGTATGCTGGGATCGGGAATTAATTTGCGTGCTGCTTGCTGGCTTCAATCTTAACACTTTTTGTAAAAGCTACGTGTTACCTTTGGGTAACCTTGGAAATGCTGGCAGTCCTTCCCTTGCATTTCAGTAAAAACTTGATGATGAATAAAAAACCTCATTACTTCATCTGCAATTTACTTCTACTAAATTCGCTCTCTAGAAGTTGTAGTATGTCAGTGAATATATGAATATTATTTGAAGTTTCTCTCTCCAGAATAGATTTACATACATTTCTGGGATGCTGCCTTTGCTTTTTGTTGGGTGGATTTACAAAATCAACAGATGTTTTAATTTAATAATTCATCTTTTAACTGCTGATGTTAATCCCTGTCTTGTCTTTGCCCTTGTCTCGTGTTGGTAGGAGTTCAGAGACATTACCTGGCAGGCTGATTGTTGTCTTTGGGTTCTTGCTGGCTTCTCCGCTTGCAATAAATTGGGCTAATAGAGCTGTTGTTAATGATAATTACTCTGGGTGGCCTTTCCTTTTTTGTTTATGCATTAAAGAAATCTTTCTCATCTGCAGTTATATGACGAATTGAGAGGGGTTTGTGTTCGAATTTAGCTGCAGTTAATAAAATGTAATTCAAAGTCAGATGATGTTGATTCTGCTGTTAGTTTTATTGTGTTATGTTCTGAAAGTATAGAGGCAACCCCAGCCACTAGTATTAGTAGTCTTCGTAGTGTCTGAATAGTGGAAAGGTCTGTGAGCTGCCTAAAAATTTGGGCAGTATTGCAATCCAGTATGAAATTCTGTAGCCTCTACTACAGGTAACGGTATTTGACGGTGATCTGAGTTGGATGAGCTTCGGTCCTGTCCTGAACTGAAATCTCACCAACACAGCGTTTCAGTTGCACGTGATCTTGCTCCTTTTCCGTAGAGCTTAAGTCACTTGGAGTGACTTAGGTCCTTAGAGCTGAAGATCCCTTTGATTTTACAACTAGCTTAATCCAGCTCACACAGATAAATAAGTCTTTTGGTGGTACGTAGTGAAACGTTTTATCTGCTTAAATTTACCTTAATTACTACTGAACTGTACTGAGGGGGGTTGTATTATCGCTGGTAAACATTGTCTTGGTATGAAACATAAGACAGTGGCTTCTCTTTTATAAATACCTAAATCCTTGACCCCAGAAGATGGTTCCCAAACTCCGACAGTTGTGTCTTTGTGGGATGCCACCAAAGTTGTTCTTCTGGCAGGTTCGTGACACAACGGTGCTTTAGAAACCCGTTCAGCACCCGTGCGCGTTATCTACACACAAACCACGTCTGGTATTTCATAGAACCTCTGGAAATTTTTCTGTGGCATTAGGGGTCAGACGATTGTTTGGTCAAAATCTGGGCGACGGACGACGGGCGCCTGCTCTCGACGCTGCGAGGCCACTCGGCTGAGATCTCGGACATGGCCGTCAACTACGAGAACACGCTGCTGGCGGCGGGCAGCTGTGATAAAGTAGTGCGAGTGTGGTGTCTTCGAACCTGCGCCCCCGTCGCAGTGCTGCAGGGCCACTCAGCTTCCATTACTTCCATACAGGTAAGGAACAGTGTTTTCTTTCCCTAAACCCTTGAATTCAAATGGTATTAAGAGATGGGGAGTAAGCAACGGGAGAGAAAACTTACCTTTCCGTCTCTGGCAGCGTAGATTTGCCCCAACTCAAGGTGTTTCTTGGCAAACGCAGCCCTGGGCAGTGGCCAACGACTGCCCGGGGGGATCATCCTGCTTCTTCCAGCTGCCTTTAACTAGATAATCCCATTGCCCCCCCCCTTGCCTACACTTCCAGTTTTGTCCCATTTCAACTCTGTTGCAAGTTACTTCCTTTAAGGTGATATTTTGTAAACTTATGTCACAGCTCGGTTTTGTTTTGTAGATGATTTGTGTGTGTGTACACACACGCATTCCTCACAAGCTTTTTGTAAAACCCTGGTACTTCAGAAATTAACCAGTTGTGGCTTTTTGAGGGAATGGTGCTGGATTCCCTTATCAAATCACCAGGTAGCCAGGGGATTAAAAGTATCGCTAAAGTTATGAAGTTTTAAGTGAGAGCCTTGAGAATGAAAAGGTTTCCTGCTCCTTGGAGAAGTTCAGGAAGAGGGAGGGAGCCAGGGTCCTACAGTGCTGCCTTGTTACCATGCTTGGTGCAGTTTTATCCCACCAAGAAGTGTTTCCTCATCTTGATGTCCCCTTAAAAGCATCTAGGCTTGCTTCATTCCGTAATTTACTAACTTGTGTGTGGTAGAAACAGAGACTTGCTAGTCAAAATAGAAACATTTTCCATTTCTCAGCTTTTTAATGGAAGTTCAGGTTCTGTGCCCGTCCCTGACACTGCTCCCTGTACTCCCAGGGAGAAAGCTAATACGTTAATGAGAAATTTTCTTGTCAACATCCGTTTACAAGTTTCCAGCATGTAAAGGGAGAAAGGAATTAACTGATTTAACTGTTACAACTTTATTTTTAGTTCTCTCCAGCAAGGAAAGGAACAACGCGATACCTCACTTCTACCGGTGCGGATGGAACAATCTGTTTCTGGCAGTGGCACGCGAACACCATGAAATTTAAGTAAGCCTGTTCGGATAATTCTGATTATCTTCTAAATGATAAAATTATTTTGAGCTTTAGCATGGCGAGGAATGCTGAGATTATTAAATAACGACATGTTCTTTCTCAATAAACGAGTTTCTTGGTATATGTTCTCCCCTAGACACGCTGTGGCTGGGTGCAACTCCTCGTGGTGTTGGGGAGCCCGTGGCATTGCAACCCAGAGGGGAGACAGAGATCAGGGCCGTTATTTCTGGGGTTTGTGCTTTGCAGGCCTTTGTTGTGGAAGAACTTTCAGCTTTTATGTTTAGGATTAAATCCTTGTCCAAAATGTACAGGCAAAATAATTTACTTGCTTTGAATCAGAAGAACACTCTTAAGCAGATGGCATCAAACCCATATCGCAGAACACCAGCATGGCAGGGATTGGAAGGGACCTCTGGAGATCATCTCATCCAACCCCCTGCTCCAGCAGCTCACCCAGAGCAGGGGGCCCAGGATCGTGTCCAGGCACCTTTGGAATCTCTGCAGAGAAGGAGACTCCACAACCTCTCTGGGCAGCCTGGGCCAGGCTCCCACACCCTCACACCAAACAAGTTCCTCCTCCTGCTCCCATGGAACCTCCTGGGTTCCAGCTGGTGCCCGTTGCCCCTTGTCCTGTCACTGGGCACCACTGACAAGAGTCTGGCCCCATCCTCTTGCCCCCCATGGGCCCTTTAGCTCTTGCTCAGCATTGATCAGATCCCCTCTGAGGCTTCTCTTCTCCAGCTCAGCAGCCCCAGGGCTCTCAGCCTTTCCTGGGCACAGAGATGCTCCAGGCCCCTCACCGTACTTCATAGGGAGTAAACGCTGTTAGACTAATGGTTTGCCAGGTTCTGTTTAAAATCCATTTGAATTCACGAGTATTGAGATAAATAATTTAAATAATCTTTTCATTTTAGAAAATGCTGTTTTTCTTACTAAGCTAAGGAAGAAAATTACTAAAATGAAAAGCAAGTTGTGGCAAACTTAAGTGAGAATTCTGAAATAAAGAGATTTATGGGCCTATTGGCCTTACCCTGCTGAGCTGCAGTGCACTGTTCTTGTTGAGCGGCATCGGAATGGAGTAATGACAATTAAAATGTTGTGTTGTTGCGTGTAGGGATCGCCCTGTAAAATTCGCAGAGAGGTCCAGGCCTGGGGTTCAGATATCTTGTTCATCTTTCAGTTCTGGTATGTATGCGTTGTAAGGTAGCGGGAAGTATTTTATGAACTGTAATTCCTTTGGTGACAGGACTGTTACTTCTTTCTAAATACTGGCATTAAAAAAATGCTAATAAACCCTTTTCCAGTTAATTGTAACACCATCAAATTGGGATTGCTTGAAATTTTCCATGCTAAGTGTCTGCCTCAAGCTGCTTTTTCTGTTAGAATTTAAGCTAAAATGTCTTGACCGCTTCCAAGGGAGACTGTGCATTTAGTCTGTTGTTTTGCACACCAGAGGTTTTTCTTTGTAATCCCCTTTTAAGGTTTTATCTTGTAAAGTTTTTGAGGGAAAAGTTCTTGAAGTCTGGCAGACAAGTGGCCTCCAAAAGTTATGCTTTGGCTGATCTTCCAAATTTGGCTTCATAGCAGGAGAATCAATTCAACGTGTTTGAAAATATCAGCCTGACGTTTAACTGGCATCCTTTGTTGCAGCTTTGAATTCTCAAAAATAGTGATTTTCACAGAGAATTATGTAATTTCTCATTACTTTTTGCTGTCTGGAACTGAGAGCTGTTCTGGAGCCCTGTGAGCCTTGCCCACATTCTTTTTCTTTTAAAACCAGAAATCCTGAAGTAACTAAAACCATTTCAATGCAATAAACTACCCAGGAGTGCCCTTTTGGTGCAATATTGTAAATTTAACAGACATTACAGGAAAATAGCTTAATCCCTGACTCCCCAGTCAGCCATCGTTTCTCTGATGTGTGTCAAGCAGATATTGACTACGCACTTAAATATTTTCTTCAGCATTTACCAGTGAGAATATGAAACTCTTCCCCAGGGAATTTTCCACATGGGCTGATGGAGAGCGCTGGGGTAATTTCTGAGAGACAGTGGAATAGTTTGTGCCATTAATGTTATAACGTGCAATATTCTCTTCCTTTGGTCAGAAAGGTTTGCAGCTGGAAAATATCGTAGAGCTCATACGGTCCAAGAAAATAGAGATCAAAGCAGAAGTTGTCAGAGTTAACTGCTTTGTGGTGATTACGCGGAATTTTTCTGCTTTCTCACTGTACTTTGCCACTAAAGCAGTTATTAAAATAAGTCGTTCCTTGGATGGCCTTTCTTCTCACAGCAAGCACTGTCTTCCTTAGGTGGCATGTTCATTGCGACAGGTAGCACTGACCACGTGATAAGAATTTATTATCTGGGCTCAGAATCTCCTGAGAAAATGGCTGAGTTGGAATCTCATACGGTAAGAAACAAATCAGAAAGCAAATATTCCCCCCCCGCTTTACCTTCTTTCAAGAATTCAGATTTTGTACCTCCCATTCCACTTATTTTCTGTCTCTAGAGTTGAGCTCTCAACACTGTGGTATTCAAATGCCTGGAAATTTGTGGTATGTTTATTTTTAAATTCCTCTGTGGCAGGAGATGCGTGCAAAATATGCTTTATGTATTTCATTCCCCCAGGAAATGGAGGGACTAGATGATTTTCCCCATATTCTTGTAGAAAGTCTGTGTTGGAATGAGGAGTTAAAGCAGTTTTCATGCATGGTGTCACTTTTCCTGTTAAATTTACTGTTGAATATTTTAACTTGAGTTGTGACCACAAATCCACACGACAAGAAAAACCAAAGTAATTCTGGTTTTAGAGTGTGCCGTCAAACTTTGGATCACGACGGTCATTTCATGTAGAAAATAAAGCAAGCTTAAAAGCATCCTTTTCTCAGGTAATGCAGATTCTCGTAAAAATCCAAACTATTGAAAATATCGGTACCATGACTTTCAATGTAACTTTTCACATTTGAGTCTCCGGAGCTTTTATTAAAACCATCAAAACCTCTCAGTTTTAATGAAACCCCATAAAGAAGCATCAATAAAACAGTATCAAATCTTTCTTCATTTCTTAGTCGTTACGGAGAGCAGGTGATGATTGCATTATTTACGAGGTGCATGATAAACTATATATCAGGAAGGGAAGCTTATAGCAGCGCTGGTAGGGCTGTCGCTTGCGAGGAGTTTGGAGCATTTATCTCTGAACCTTAATAGCCCAGCTGCCACCTTAACTCATTTTGTGGATTAAGGCCGAGCTCTAAATTGATTCACTGAACTTTAGCGACCGTCATGGGTCTCGCCTTTAAGTCTCACAGCACCAAGCCAACAAATCTAACAAGTATTTTGCTCGCAAAAAAACAAATGTTTTCGCTATTCGGCAGTTCAGGGTTTGGAAGAAACTGTAATTCTTTTAATTTTTGGAATGTCTACTCCTCTAAATACCGCGGACCCTGAAAAACATCCCGAATTGGACACTTGCTTATCAGGAGCTGGAGACATCAGTGGGAGGAGAGGCAGCGAGTGCTCGTGGCCAGCACAAGTCTTTAGTGAAACAAAAAAAGGCAAAACCACGTCTAAAACGTAACATTTGTCTCTCAGCCACTTAGCAGTGGAGATATAGCCAAGGTTTGCATTTTTAAATGAAATGTTTTGATGCGCTTTGATGTTAGGTCTGGAAACGGCAAACCTGCTGTGGTGGTTCCTTTGGTGAAGTTGATCTTTCTCCATCTTGTGAGGTCCTGCAACCGCTTGGCCTTGCGAACCCCTGGGGTTCCCTGTTCCTGCCGACTCTGGAGTTGGAAAGGTGCAGGGTGCCCTGGGCAGAGCTTACCCCGGGCTGTGCAGGAAGATGGGCTCGGGCAAGAACAGAGCTGCTGCAGCTTCGGCCTCCCGAGCGTCGCAGGGGCAGGGAGACCGAGGCAGAAATAATTTCTGTGCCTGCGCTGCTTCTGCAGCAACACGAAGCCATCACCGCTCTGCAATTTGCCATTTCCATTTAGCACAATACGTCTGGGGAAGTTTTAACCTCAAAAGTGACTTTTCTGTTCTTGTATTTGTAAGATAATACATAGGAGATGTATGGGAAGATGCAATTTGCTAAATAGAAGCTCACCACGAAGGACATTTTGGTTGAGTGTCTGTTTACGTAGCACTTACGACTTATTTTTTTTTCCTCCCTCCTCTTTAGGACAAAGTGGTTGCAGTCCAGTTCTGTAACAACGGGGACAGGTGAGTGCCTGTCCTGGGGTTTTGACACAAGTATGGTATTTAATTTTCCAAATAACTTCTCGCAGAAAATTGCTTCACTGTGTTCTTACTTATGACCTGTATGAGAATCGTCTTGAAGCTGATAGTGCTGTTGATAGATTATATATTTCTGTTGTTGTTTAAATTGACTTTTCTTATCTATGTTGTCTCTATCGTTTATACCAACTGGGGACCAGGAAGCAGCCAAGGATTAGCATAATTTGAAAACGTTTTCCAATAACACGACGTTGCTGAAACACGAGGCCCTCCACCCTTTACTATCTGTCTCATTCAATTCCGTGGTGAATGATTTCTTCTGCCACTGCCTCTCTGGGCACAGTGAATAAGCAGATTTTCTCTTCTGGTGCTCAGAGTTCTGAAAAATCCAGGAAGAGCGTTTGTTTTCATAAACACACTCACAGTTCATAGGAATTCAACTTCAGTGAGTTTCTGGAGTGATAAATGTGATAAGGTGAATAACCAGGCCCTCATTCCTCAGCCTCTATTTTTGTAACTATGAAACTGCCAGAAAAAAAACCAACCCAAAAAGCTCTGATTTATTTCCAAGGGGGAATAAGCAAAGAACAGCTCTTCAGTGGGATGTAAAGGTGCAGCTGATCCACACATCCCAAATCTGGATCCAGTCTACTTAGTAGATGAAATTCCCCTGCTTAGCTTGTCTGCATTTGAGATTAAAACTTTCCCTTACACACGTTCTTCTCATTACAATTTTCCCGAGGATTTGGATGTTTTATGTAGCGCTTCAGTCATGTCCCACCGTATTTTTGTGGTGTCTCCTTGGAGCCCAATATCTTTAGTCTTCACTGAGTCACCGGTACGTCTGGGTAGCTTATCACCACTAATCTTAACATTTCCTGGAGTGAAGGCGGTGGGAGTCTGTGCTGGTCTGCGTGACTAATGCTGAACCACAGCACTTGCTTTCACCACTTGCTGGAACTGCGTATGGGACAGTTACTTGACACGCACATCGCATACTGGGAGACCTTCTTGCAGCCCTTCAGTACTTTAAGGGGCCTACCAGGAAGATGGGGACAATGTTTTAGCGGGGCTTGTTGTGACAGGACAAGGGGGGATGGTTTGAAACTAAAAGATGGAGATTTAGACTAGAGAGAAGGAAGAAATTTGTGACGCTGAAGGTGGTGAGAGCCTGGCCCAGGCTGCCCAGAGAGGTGGTGGCTGCCCCGTCCCTGGCACCATTGCAGGTGAGGTTGGCCGGGGCTCTGAGCAACCTGCTCTAGTTGCAGATGTCCCTGCTCCCTGCAGGGGGTTGGACTAGATGAGCTTGAAAGGTCCCTTTCTACCCAAACCGTTCCATGATTCCATGATACTCCCTGAACTCACAGTCCTTGCTTGCTGCCACCTGGCCAGAGCCGAGGCACAGTCATAAGCCCTTTGGGTCCTGATGACCATTTCATCAGTCTGCTTCATTATTCATGATCATTTACTTATCTCTGACGACACACATGGCAAAGATGTGGTTTTCTAGGCAAATACATGAATTTTCAGTTAATTAGTTTAGGTAGCAATAATAATCCCGTGGTCTTAAAATTCATGAAGCAAACCATCCCAACCTGCAGAGCTCTCAGCTTTTAAACTGTGCCGAGTCAGGCTGCTGTCTCTTACACAGCGGCTAAAGTCAGGTTGCTCGTGGTATAATATATAACAGTGCCTGTAGGCACATCTGCGTGTCCAGCTCCTGCAGCAGAGTGACACGGCAAGCTTTGATTAGTGCCCAACACCGTGACGAGTCTGGGCTTGCTCCAGCTTTTGCCCAGACGCCTTCTTGTCCTTGGCAGGAGGTTTAAGGGATGTGGGCAAGCAGGAGCCATCCAAGCCAAACCGTCGCTTTGCCGGTGGGGCTGCACCTGCCCTCCGAGCTCTGCACTGCCTGAAGTGCTGTGGGAACGTGCTGGAGTCGTTGTGCCAACGGCTCCTTCCAAAGGATGGGAGCCCAGGTCTCACTGGGGGTGTTAGGGCATGTAGTCACTGAAAATGGTATGCCTTTAATGGGAGAGTGATAGCTCCTGTTTTAATATAAAGAAGTAAAAATAATAATGAGAAGAACCTGTCACAGGTCTCATCATGGTGGAAAAAAATTCCAAGTGGGGAAGCTGAGAAGGTGAATCACTTATTAAAAGAAAATTATTAGTAATTCGGTATATAAATGGAATATACTTTTGAAGGTGTTGGCCGTCCTGTGAAAGTGTATTCTCTGAGGAACTTCTGTAAAAGTTCTCCGCAAAATAGTGATTTTGGTGACAATGACAGAGAGAGTTGTGATGTGACAGCCGAAGTGTTGCGATGGAGTTAACCGTGTTTGCTGGGTGCTTGATTTTTCTAAACACGGAAGAGTTTAACAATGAAAATACTCGGGTTTAACTTCCCAAGCAAGCTTCCAACTGGGGTATTTCCCCCCTCTGTCTCCACCCTCTCCCTGGGTTAATGTATTCTGATTTATGCCAGGCTCCTGGCACGCAGTTTCTCTTTCTTTGCCGCTGCTATGAGCAGCTTGAGAGATTTGCTGATATCATTAAGAAGGGAATGTGCAGCCTGGATGACTTATGACCTTGAAGTCAGTAACGTGGCGGGGTAGAAAGCCTTCTGTACCACACGATACCTGATAGGAAAACTGTAACCTCGCTGTCTTCTAATTACGTTCCCTAGATCAGAGATGCATAAACAATATATAGAGTAAGCGTTGAGATCCTGAGGTGGGCATGTGGCTTTGAGACTAAAAGCAGAAGTGACTTAAGCTTATTTGGAATTTCATGGCTTTTCTTTTCTTTTTTTTTTCCTTTTTCTATAGCTTAAGGTTTGTCAGTGGAAGCAGAGATGGAACAGCAAGAATATGGCACTACCATCAGCATGACTGGAAGAGTGTAGTCCTGGATATGGCTACTAGAATGACAGGGTAAGACAAACCAAACCAGAACACCTCATAGCATCTTTTACATGCAAAAAAAAACCTCCCATCATTTTGAAAACCATTTATTTACTTCCATTTTGAGTTAATTTCAGTGCATGGTTTTGGTCTGTCGAGAATGTCATGGCTCTGTCTCTTAACTTACCCAGTGAATTAGCCCCTAAAAGAAAATATCAATATATTGGTAGTTCCCTGCTCTAATGGTTGAGGAATATTTAGTATTTCATGTACAAAATAAAAATGTCAAACAGAGGTCATCTCATGGAAAGGTTTTGGTAGAACCTCATTGATCATATGCTGATATGCTAATATTTGTATATACGTCTATACCTCCAGTATGTTTCTCAACATTGTATTTTTCCTTAATTTTTCACGTAAGAGATGTGATACAGTGAATTGTTTCTCAGGTTCAGTCAGGGCTTTGAGTTTTCCTTTCTGAGATCCTCCAGTGACTTCTCTAAGTGGCCTTGTAATCGAATATGCACAATAACAAAGAGCGGAAGTGGAGAAATCCCATCAGGCATTTTGCTTTGCAGAATTCTTTGTATTTCATATAGTTAGATTTTTTGATAAGTTAGCTGTGCAAGTACGGTTTGGATTTATTTTGCAGGTTCTTGCTCACTATAGAATTTACTCATATTGCTGATTGATCAGAAAAATGCCATGTAGGAGGAAACTTAATAGAACTGAATAGCTTGAAAGAAAGAATTGGGGTAGGTAGTTGCATAAAAAAAGAACAGAAAAGAAACTTACACTTTTCAAGGAAATAAAACTCTGTAAATCTTAGTGGCACAGAATATTTTCTGGATGTTTTTTAGTGCTGCAGGAGCCACCCTTCATTCTCCTGCATTAGCCAGTAGCCACAGCGGTGCCACTGTAATTTCATACTGAATTAGTGATGCAAAATGTTTCCATATGTAGTCACTGATTTATTTCTTCTTTAAATTATTCATTTCCTTAGAAACAATGTGGCAACCGGGGAGGACAAGGTGACTAAGCTGAAGGTTACTATGGTGGCTTGGGATAGATACGATGCCACTGTCATCACTGCAGTCAACAATTTCCTTCTCAAAGTGTGGAACTCGTCCACAGGGCAGCTTCTTCATAGCTTATCTGTGAGTAGAATTCAACTGGGTCATCCCAAATGATTATAGTTCAACTTGGAATCTAATGTGAGGCTGAACTGCATCATCATTCTGCCTGAGGAGGAGTGTTTTTGTCCTGAAGTCTGTCTTATGCGTACTGGGAGGAGTAGGTATCATGGGGAAATGAGATGTTGACTGAAGTACAGTTCTAGTCTAAGGTGCAGTAAATGGAGGTGTCATGGACAACAGCCTGAACTGAGATGGTCCCACACTAAATACTAGCATGTTTGGAGATACCCCATGGAGAAATGTTACTTTCTTTTTCACTCTGCTTTCATTGCAGGGTCACGATGATGAAGTTTTTGTTCTGGAGGCCCATCCGTTTGACCAAAGGATTGTACTTTCTGCGGGTCATGATGGAAATATTTTTGTTTGGGATATAGACAAAGGAACGAAAATTCGCAATTACTTTAACATGGTGAGAACGATCAGGGAAGGGTTTGGGGTTTTTTTTCCACTTTTGTGTAAAACTGATCTTGAGGCAAAAGCAGATTTCGTTATCTACCTATTGTGACTAATGTTACAACAAGATGAGGGGGGTCGGTCTGTTCTCCCAAGGAACAAGTGACAGGACAAGAGGAAACGGCCTCAAGTTGCACCGAGGGAGGTTTAGGTTGGGCATGAGGAACAATTTCTTCCCCAAAAAGGGCTGTCAGGGGCTGTGCCAGGCTGCCCAGGGCAGTGGTGGAGTCCCTATCCCTGGAGGGGTTTCCAAGCCATGGAGATGTGGTGCTGAGGGACATGGGTCGGTGGTGCCCTGGCAGTGCTGAGGGAACAGTTGGACTTGATGACCTGGAAGGTCTCTTCCAACCCGAACAATTCTATATTATAAAGAAAACTCTGCGCTCATCAGTAAGCAACACCAGAGCAGGGTTTTGCATGTTGAAAATGTGGCAGCAAATCTGCCACAGGATCTGTTACCTCAGATCGTGATTCCCGTGTATGGGCATGGTTACACCACGCAAAAGATTTTAGTGACTCCCAAGGTGGAGCAACGAAAACCAGTAAGCCTGTGTGCTGTAGGACAGTGGTGTGGTTGGCTCCGGGCCGCATTTATCTTAACGTGCCCGGCACCAGGTTTATTTGTTTTGGTTCCAGCACTGAGCAAATGTGGCTGGAGTGCTTCAGGACCTGAGCTGGCCTCTGGCACTCGGGGCTGGGAAACCTGCTCGTACGGAGCCAGTACCTGTCTGAGATCTCTGGTGCAGGCTTGCCCATATCTGCCATTAACATAAAATGTAGACTTCCAGGGAGTTGTTCCAGAACATACTTTTATGAGTGGTACTGAAATTTCAGGGGAAAGAGAAAATGCAAAGTTTTACTTCATTGTTCTGTGAAGTTGTAATTAAGCGGAGAAAAAAAATACAAGTGTAAATCGGTCTTGAGCTAGGTGAGAAATTACACCGAATTAGGATTAAATGCTTGTTGGAGCACAGGTGAAATCTCTGTTAAAAGCTCTTACGAAGATGCATGGTCATGAAAGGAATGCTCTGTGCTTGTGTGCAGATCGAGGGCCAGGGCCACGGAGCTGTTTTTGATTGCAAGTTCTCACCAGATGGACAGCATTTTGCCTGCACAGACTCTCATGGACATCTGCTACTATTTGGCTTTGGATGCAATAAATATTATGAAAAGGTGTGTTGAATGAATTTTAAACTCTTCTGTGTCTGACCTGATTTTTGTCTTAGCAGTGTTTGTGTTACAGTTTGTTCCCTCACCCTGCCCCAGACAAAATTGCGATTATATCATGAAGCAGTTGCTGGTGACCTAAATCAAGAAGGTTTAGTCAAGAGACTCTCTTAGACAGGGGAGCAAAGCATGAGCTTTGATCGGTTCACCTCTGTTGCCATGTTTTACTCTTGGATTTTTTCCTCGGGTCTCGGTAACAAAACGTTTTCAGTAGGGATCTGTTCTGTGTCGTAACACTTCTGCTGATCGTCCGTGTAGGAGTTGTGGTTCATGGCTAAGGGAGCCGTTCCAAAGCAGCAAGGCAGCTGCAAACGACCCTTGATTTATTTACTAAATTGCATTTCTTGCAGATTCCAGATCAGATGTTCTTCCATACGGATTACCGACCGCTGATCCGCGATGCAAATAACTACGTGTTGGATGAACAGACTCAACAGGCTCCACACCTTATGCCTCCGCCATTCTTGGTGGATGTTGATGGAAATCCTCATCCCACGAGATTCCAACGGCTGGTGCCAGGGAGGGAAAATTGCAAGGATGAACAGCTTATTCCTCAGCTGGGATATGTAGCTAATGGTATGCTGTCAAAAACTCATGCATAATACATTTATTGCACAGTGATGAGCACCAGCGCAGCAGGATGGTCCTACAAGGGTTTGCTTGTTTCAATTGTCTTCTGAAACCAATGTTTTGAATTCGGTGTAGAGGTAGAGGAGGAGACGGGGTGGCTTTATGGCATAAAGGAAGTGTGCGGGATGAAATTGTGCTTATATTTTACATGCAGCCTGTAATTTTAGGTTTTTGTTGTAACTTCTCTTTTAAACTCTGCCTCCGATTATTAGATGAGAGCAGAAGGCCAGCTGGTGATCAGATGTTTTGCAGAGCAGCCAAATAACTGTGCACAATCTTAAGTTTGTTTCTATGGTGTTTAGTAGAAACAGAAATTAATCATTTTATAAGCAGTTGTGGGTTTATTCTTGCCAAGGTGATGGTGAAGTAGTCGAACAAGTCATCGGGCAGCAAACTAACGACCAGGATGAGAGTATCCTTGATGGAATGATCAGAGAGCTACAGAGGGAACAAGATCTGAGACTAATTAATGAAGGAGAAACTCTTCCAAACCCTCCACTCAATAGATCCCACTCTGTCAACGGTGGTAAGTGCCCCTTTGTTAACTCCAACATTTCCTAAAGCACAGTGAGGTGCTAATCAAAAAGTAAGTTCTGAGACTGTCTCTGAGGATGCTTTTTTCTCTTGTTACCCTCTGTGCTGCTCACGTTAGGAGAGGAATTACAAGTTTAAGGTGCAGCTGAGGGCACGCAGTGGTCTAACTGGGCTGTGTCTGGTTACCTAGAACTATTAGCAAGGAACGATTACAGTCTCTAAACCTTTCCTAAAAAATAAACACAAAGTTCACTGTATTGTCTTGGTGTCAGTCACTGCAGAGGTGATGCTTTGTAACTGCAGAATGTCAAGATAACAGAACATAATTAGAGAATGTCAGCAGAATACAATGTTGTGACAGACTAATGGCTTCCTGCTGCAGCGTGAGTGCTAAGGCTGAGCATCGGCGGTTATAAAATAAACATGTCTGCTCTGTCTTAGCGTTTCCTTAGAAAGCCTGAGATTATTCTCCTGGTAAGTGTTCTGCTACTGCGATTTTTATTTTTAATACACAAAGTGATTAAAAATTAAAACCAAACTCGATCAGATGTGAGCAGCTGAGTGCGGCTGATGTAAGAGAGCAGATGCTGCGGACTTGTGCTGCAAGTCATCCTCAGCTTTTAAAAAATTTACATCCGCTAATGAATTAGTTCTAGGTTAAATGACTCATTACACATGTTTGAGTTAGATTTCCTGGCAAAGCTTGTTAGGATTCCTAGAGCTGCTTGTCTTTACCTTCAAAAAGGAGTAGGAAAAATGTCAATGAAAAACGCTGAAGGCACACTTTGGCTTTGATCTAAGTAGGTATCGTCAAGAAGGTGGCCTAGAAGCCAACTTAAACTCACTAGGAGTCTTTTCTGCTTCTTAGAATAGGTTGATGTGTGGGGCAGTCCCAGTTCTTGATTTTATTTCTATATCCCTCTATTTGTGTGAAAGGGAACTTCCAGAGAGGAGTGGTATAGAAATTAATTACCTCGCAGAGCTTGCATCGATCAGCGACTTTGCTACATGAACTGTCCATTTGTGTGAGTTAATTAGAATATGTATAATACACCTGATATTTAAATAGCCGAGTACTTTAAATAGGTTTACACAACTGCAAATGCAATGTATTCGTGCAGTTAACCGTATTTCAGCACGTGGGCGTTGTGTTGATGCACTCCTAAACGATGAGATGAATCAAGGTGTCGGCGGCAGTGATTCTGATATCATCAGCCTTCCTGTCTCACTTTGTGTCCCCGAGTGTCTGTTTTCTCCTCGCTGCATTGTGATGGTGCCCGGAGCAGGAGCGGTGCCTGTGGCACAGTAGATAAGCGTTCGAAATACAGAACAAATGGAGCTACCACAGAAACCTTCCACCTTGCAGCAGTCTATTATTTTAGATGTCAACCTCATCTCTCTTCTGGTGCCATAGAATTTAAGATTCATGATTTCAGAGCCTTTAAACAAGGCTTAGATTTGAAGGTCACTTTGGTGCCTTTTAAAACTTTTCTCTTAGGTGATTTTCTTTGCTTGCCTTGGATATCTCTAAGCAAGCCACAGTGACGTTCTAGCAGTCCAAGGCCAGTACACACAAATGTTCGTTTGAAGCAAAAGACAAAGCTACTTCACACAGAATAAGTGTTATTTATTGCCAAAAAAAAGCATCTCCGTGCGGGCCTTCAGCTTTAAACTCTAGATTTTATTGATGGTTTGTAGAAGTGAACAAAAATCCTTTTCCTCCTTAGCTCTTCGCAGCCCAGGTTTGGATGTTACGTCACCACCAAACGTTGGGCTCCGGAGAAGCGGCCAGATTGAAGGGGTCAGGCAAATGCATCACAACGCTCCCCGAAGCCAGATGGCAACGGAGAGAGATCTCATGGCGTGGAGCAGGAGAGTCGTGGTGAACGAGCTTCCTCCAGGCATCAGCAAGTAAGACGCTAAGTGAGACAGGGGAAAAGGGTTAAATTGTGTGATATTGAATGATCCTTCCATACACCTGTTAAAAGTTTTAAAAGATGACTTTTCAGAGTTGTGTTGGCTTTTTTTTTGTTTGCTTGTTCTGAAATTCAGATATTAGGATCAGAGTTTTAGGCTCTGTTGGAGAGTTGAGAAGAGTAATTCCTTCTCCTCACAATTGCACCTTTCTTCAGTACTTCAAATACCAAAATTTATTTAAAAAAAAAAGGAAATAATTTCAATACATTTCAGATTACTTGAAACTAAGTATTCATGCTCAGCTAACAAGTTTGCATCCTTAACTTGTGATTCCAAGAGTGAAGTTTGTGTGGATGCTGCTGGGAGGAACCTGCTTGTGCACAGATTTCTTATAGCAGGGGAACCAGGAGCACGTTAATCTGTGTATTAATGAGACTGTCAAGTTATATGATGATGTATTGACTAAAAAGGCTGTTTTCTACGTATAATTAGAGTCCAGGAAGAATGTCGAGCTGCCAAAGGTGAAATTGAAATCAGTTTATACACTGTTGAGAAGAAGAGAAAGCCATCGCACACCTTGCAGCGGGTGAGTTGATTCGCTCGAGGAGAGGACCTGAGCGTGAAGTGATTCTGAGCACTGGGCAAAACAAGAACAATCAAAACCCAAACCCAATTTTATTAAATGATTTAAAAGGTCTACATGTAATTATGTAGAAGATTTAGAGATGTAGCTCTCGGTCTTTCTTCTGTGACTGTAGTTTGTCTGTCTTCGTGCTCTAAGATGCAGATAGTGGTAGATCTCTATCCTTAAGGCTTCAGTAGCAGGAAGATGCTGGGAAAGGAAAAGAGCAGAGCCACAGTTTGACTTGTGGGAACTCAGAGAAATATTAGAGGTGCCACAGTTCTTAAAGCGGCTAGCTTTTGTCTTACCCAGTGACGGCAGGTATTTTGTAGAAGTTGTTAAATTTCTCCATACCTTCCTTCCTAAGGACTGCTACTTAACATAGAATTGATATTGAACCAAAAAACCACCGCTGCCTGTGCGCTGGGATGAACCACAAGATATCTTCTGGTTCTAGATTCCTGAGTTGCCATTTGTAAAGGGGATACAGCAGTCACTGGAATGAGGCATCTCTTCCCCGCGTGGTTCGTTATTAAATCTCTGATCTCTTTCTTTTTGTCCCTCCCGTTCCATGATAAAAGAACGATTACCAGCCGGGAAGTGGAAGGTCTTTGAGAAGAAACCAGCGCAAGCGGCAGCACGCCTACCAAACACGCTCCACCATAGAGCACAGCCAGCAAGGAGCCAGTCAGAATTCACGGGCACGGGAGGAGTCAGACAGCTCCTCAGAGGTCTGACACGTCAAAGGGTTCTTCCAATGGGTTTCCCGTTCACAAATAACGTGGTCTGACAGCAGATGTGCCGAGAGCACCGTTACCGTTAAGGCTCCGAGTTTCTCCGTGTAGGAAGAAACACTCGGATCATTGAGTCTTTTGGATGTGTGGTGTTACTGTAGCATGTTGATCTTGGAGGGTGAAGGGTAGTTTATCTCCGTGCCAGGACAGCATTCAAAACTAGCTTCAAACAGTTGGGTATTTTTAGAAGTCTGAAACATTTTCAGGTAAATTTAACTGGGTTGTGTTAAACCACTTGCTGGTTTGGGATTTCCTACAGCACATGTTCTAGGTCGTATTCAGCACCTTGACTTCATCTACATCTGCAGACTGCAAGAGATTGAGTATTGGTAATAATCATTGATAGCGGCAAGGGGAGAACTTAAAATAAAATATACCAGGTTAAATATAACTTGTTCTCATTGAGGAAGCACACAAAGTAAAAAGAGACCAAGCGTGGTCGCTTTGTAAATGCATTGAACATAGAGAATAGCTATAGAGCTGGTGACTTACTTAAATTTATTAATCGAACGCTGAAGAACTCATTCTATGCTTCTAATCCCATTAAAAGTCACATCTCTTTCTGTAGGAATTATCTAAGATATAGTAGAATACTAATGAAGACACAGAAAGAAATTGTGGACTTATTTAAAGCTCAACCAGTCCTTAAATACAAAGCTTTCCTCAAGTGAGGCAACTCCTCTAGCTTGCTTGCAAACAAAAATGATACGTTTTAAGCTTGGCCCAAAAGTGAAACCTCTCGTTTTGAATGCAGGAGGATGAGACTGTTGGCACAAGTGATGCATCTATGGATGATCCCGTGGCAGCGTGGCAAAGTGAAAGCAGTTCCAGGTAGCTTTACTGGTCTCTGAATTGTTAATGTTAATTGGTTAGAGAATTTAAGTAGTACAGTTGATCCTACAAGTCAGTACAGCTCTGTTAGGCCTTGTGACAGATTGAAGTGTGGTTAAAAACAGTAAGCAACAAAACTCGTGGAGTCTGTGAACAAGTACTTTTATATATTTGAGTGACTAAGGAATTGTAGATGTTTTTATAACAGTATTTAACAGAAAACCAGTGTGAAATGTCTTAATTTTGAAGACTGACTTTTTTTTCCCCCCAATTCTTCACAAAGCATTTTATATTGGGGTTTTTTTGTGAGGTGGTTTTTCGGGGTTTTTTTTGCAAAGCCAAGAAGAGTTTTAAGTCCATTTGTAAGGAAGTGATGCCTTTAATTACGGACTGCTAGAAAAAATCAATACCAGTTAGTCATAATCAACAGAAATACTGGTGGATTTGGATACGTAACAGAAATACTGATAGACGTGCGTATGTATCTTCTGTTCATATCTCAGTAACTCCTGATTTTTCTCTTGTCATTGTGTATTTGTGTACAATTCCTGAAAGTCTCTCTTCTTAATGTTACACTTTTATAGCTGGAAGGGCCATGAGCTAATATAAATACCATATGTGTGTTGTTTGGATACTAAAGAAGTCAGAGTTCTATTTTTAGAAGAGTGCTCGAGTTGTTCTAAATTTTTCATGCTTTTTGTGCAGTCAGTTCTTACGAATTTAGTCCACGAGCTAATTAGTGTGAAAATAAGTATCAGCCACCACTGTAGTTTTCCTGTGAGTTTGCAGCTGATGCAATAATTTGCTGAAATACGCAAATTACAGGGCGCTTAAATTTCCTTTAAATTCACACGAGAACAAAATTTGGTGCCAATCCTGACATCTGTTCCACATAACCAGAAGAACAGGTTGAACGTTTGGAGCTTTCACTCGGTTGTGTGAAAACTGAAGGGCTGTTTCCTTTCTGACAACTTTTTTATTATCCGCAGTGATTCATCAAGCGAATATTCTGACTGGACGGCAGATGCTGGGATTAATCTCCAGCCTCCAAAGAGACAAACCAGGCAGGCAGCTCGGAAAATCTGTAGTAGTTCTGAAGATGAAAATATGAAGGGAACAAAAGGGCTGGAGCCAAAACGAAGGAAGCTTAAACAGCCTAGAAAAAAGGTCAGCATCTCTTCTAATTTTTTTAGTGGCTTTTTTTCCTTTGTGGAATCACAGGATCATTAAGGTTGGAAAAAGATTTCTAGGATCATGAATATAAATTAATTTTTGAGTGGTTTTGAAAGTAAAATTTCCCACCAATTCCATGGTAAGAAAGAACCTAAAGATAGCACAGTAGTTGTAGTACCAGAGTGATTTTTGTTTGGCTTGCTGCTGTGCGATGTAGATGGACTTCCATGTTTCCTGCAGATAGTTCTCCATTGCAAGTGGCAGGTCTTCTCCCAGATTTACGCTCTTCACTGTGGTTAGATCTACTCCAAGGCGGTTTCGTTGTAAAATTATAAGGCATTTGTATTGTATCTACATTGGCAGATTTAAGTAATATATTTTAAAGAAGATATTTAGGGTAATACTAAATAATAATAATACTTTATGAAGTTTTAAATCTTCTATTATATTTATGATGAACATGTCTTTTATATATACATGTAGGATAAGAGGAAACGGCCTCAAGTTGCACCAGGAGAGGTTTAGGATGGACATGAGGAACAATTTCTTCCCCGAAAGGGTTGTGAAGGGCTGTCCCAGGCCACCCAGGGCAGTGGTGGAGTCCCCATCCCTGGAAGAGTTTCAAGCTGTGGAGGTCACAGAATCTCAGAATTGCTATGCTTGGAAAGGACCTTTAAGATCATCGAGTTCAAGCACTATCTCTACCAGGCCATTTCTACACCATATCCTTGAGCACCCTGTCCAGCCGAGGCGCTCCCTATCTAGATGTGCTGCTGAGGGCCGTGGTTCAGTGGTGCCCTGGCAGTGCTGGGGGAATGGTTGGACTCGATGTTCTTAAAGGTCTCTTCCAACCAAACTGTTTCCCTGCTGTTTAGCTGAGGTTTTTAGAAGGCTGATGTTCCAGCACGTGCTTTGCCCTGGTATCTAGTCATCTTCAGCAAGTGCTGTGCGATCAGTTTTTCACGTGTAATTACAACTTGCATTCTAAATTGAACGTAATCTCTTGAAGAAGCCCAGCGGCCTGCTCTCGATGGAGGGTGAACCCAGTGAAGAGTGGCTTGCCCCGCAGTGGATCTTGGACACGATACCCCGCCGCTCGCCTTTTGTCCCGCAGATGGGCGATGAGGTAACGAGTGCAGCAATTCCGACATTCCCCCCCGGGCTGATGAGCTTCTTTTGGTCAGGATTATCATCTCCAGCAAGATTTCCAGTGAATCCTCCTCAAGATAGGCTGAATTTTGACCATTTTCTTATTCCCAGGCAGTCAGTTGTTTTCAGATAGCTGTCCTATGTCTCTTCTTGTGCACGTGTAACTTAGGAGCGGCAGGAAGAATTGTTTGTGCATCTCCAGACAAACCCACGCGCTTCTGGATGATGCCAAGTTTGAAAGCATGTGGCAGGTGCCACTCTGGGGGCTTATATCAATATTTTTAAGGAGAAAAGTGCTTTATGTTGAAACGTGTGCAGTGTATTCTGAAAGGGATGATGCCTCACGTATTCATAGA
Organism: Eurystomus gularis; assembly: GCA_013400335.1. Classification (NCBI taxonomy): domain Eukaryota; kingdom Metazoa; phylum Chordata; class Aves; order Coraciiformes; family Coraciidae; genus Eurystomus; species Eurystomus gularis. Next base: position 38,270 of record VZZY01014517.1, read on the forward strand.
AACTTAAACAGGAAGAGAACGATCAGTAAATTTGATTTTTTTTTTTTTTTTTCATTTCCTGTTAAGATCATATACTTTCGGCAAGGCCACGAAGCTTACGTGCGGGCAGTAAGGAAGGCAAAGATTTACAGTATTAACATGCAAAAACAACCATGGAACAAAATGGAACTCAGGGTAAGTTAAATAATCCAAAGAGCTGAATGTCTCTGCAATGGTAAATTGACATTAAAAACCGGTGTGAAAAAACACGAAGGAAGCATTACTTTAAAATGTTCATGTTAAAATGGTAAATCTTACTGTTTTCATTAACTCAGAGCTTTTACATCTGCTCGGTTCACGGTGATAGGAAGCCAGAAGGATATAAAAGAAGGTGGAAGTTTTATCTAGTGTGGTATTCTTGCCTGATAGATTTTTAAAAAGTAGAATGTTAAATTAAAAAGAGTGCGAGTAGTTAAGCACTGGAGGAAGCTGCCCGGAGAGAGTGGAATCACCATCCTTGAAGGCTTCTCAAGGCTCAGCAGGACAAGCTCCAAGGGGTTGGTTCTAACTTGGGCATTAGCCCTGCCCTGAGCAGGGTTTTGGACTTGATAATTCTTAGGAGTCACTTTCAACACCGATTATTTTATTTAGTTGGGTTTTTTGGGTGTGTTTTTAACACTACTTCAGAGCCCATCACTCAAAAGCTGTTTATAGTTCTGTCAGCACTCTACACTGGCCTGACCACCTAGATCCTATTTATTGGATTTAATTGGTTTTAATGCTATGGCAAGAAGAAAGACATCATGGTGTAAAGACCTAAGTGTATGTGCAAGCTCTGTTAAACTGGGCATCTAATTGTGTATGTTCTTAAATTCTTGGAAGGGAAAGACACTATCTTACCGCACATTTTTACAAAAGAAAAGCTTTATCGGTTGCTTGGGTCAATATTAGTTTTACATAGTTGGGTTGATTTTTCTTACCCTTTTAGTCTGAACCATTGAGTCCCTTAATACTTAATCCACGGTGTTGCCAGATTTTTTTCTGCTTTGCTCAGATTTCCTATCAGGAGCAGAGCACATGTACGTGCTAAAATTCATAGATGTGTATACCAATTAATGACAATAATTGCTTGACTGGAAAAAGAACCCACTCCTAGTCCGAGGTATTCCCTGATTCCAGCTGTAATCTTCAAAGGCAGCCTCAGCTTCTGAGGCAAAGGAAATAGTATTTCATCTGGGACAGGGATCTTCCCACCAGCTGCTGTTTGACAGGATGCGAACATAAAGGCTATTGTTGAACTTCCACGTCAGGAGGAAGAATTTCCTTTCGCTTCCCCTGCGCGCTGCTCTGCAGGGCTGAGAGGCCCTGGGTTTGGGCAGGTAGAAGCTTTGTTGCCATCGGTGTGGTTAAAACCAGAGTGGGTGTGTTCCTTGAAAACCTTACTACAGAAGTGAAATAATTTGTGACTATCCCGCTCACAAATCTAGCAAGAGAATAAGCATCTTCTGTCCCCTTCATTTTTCTTCTGAAGGTGACTGTGGTTGTTTTTTTTTTTTAGCATTTGGAAAAGAGAACTTCTATGGGGGGAGTTGCCTGGGCTGGAGGATGGAAGCGTATTTGGTTTTTATTAATATCTTTGGTGCTTTAACACGGATGGTTTTTGTTGTTAGCAAGTTAAAATCATACTGCTCCGTGCTTCTTGCCAAATAGGAACAAGAATTTGTGAAGACTGTAGGAATTAAATATGAAGTGGGGCCTCCTACGCTCTGCTGCTTGAAGCTTGCATTCCTAGATCCAATCACAGGCAAAATGACGGGAGAATCGTTTTCCATAAAGTGAGTAACTGAAACGCCGATGACATTCTTCAAGAGATGCTTTTGTCGTTCAGAAGTTCCCTCCCCCTCCTTTTTCTCTCGCAAGTCGGGATGATGCCATGAATTAGTTATTGTGCCAAACTTGAAAACCTGACTGCATGAGCCTGTCTGTGTTGTAATGTGGAACTCTGTTTCTGGGTCATAGAAGCACTTTTTTTTGTCTATTTCATGAAGGTACCATGATATGCCAGATGTTATTGACTTCCTTGTGCTGCATCAGTTTTATAATGAAGCCAAAGAAAGGAACTGGCAAATAGGTGACTACTTTTTTTTCCACTTCCTTATGTTTTGCAACATTTCGGCAGCTGTTTAATAGGACACAGCGTCTCTATTAGGTGATGTAAAGGACTATGTCACACGTTATATCATAGTGATCGTTGGAAACTTTATTTGATTGCAGCAATTCCCGTAGCAGAAAAGAAAAGATAAATAAGGGAGACTTTTACGAGGCTTGTGATAGCAGAAGAATTTACTGTTACATTGTGGTTTGGGGCATGGAGAGAGCGGTGACTAATGACTAGAGATGTGAAAGTCTCCCTTTAGGGAAGGGCTTGATTCCTGCAGTGCAAAATGTAAGATTTGAAGCGGTATGTTTATGAAAGAGGAAGTTGATTCTCTAAAAAGCAGTATTGAAGGGTTACTGATGTCGTGGTTTTGCTGAATGCCATCTTCTTCCTTATAGGGGATAGATTTCGCAGTATCATAGACGACGCGTGGTGGTTTGGAACCGTGGAGAGTCAGCAGCCTTTCCAGGCAGAATATCCCGATAGTTCCTTCCAGTGCTACTGTGTTCAGTAAGTATTGACCCGGCTGGAACGCGTCACGTGTGCCCATGCTCTGGGTCTCCTGTTCATTTACAACCTAAATTTATACCTTTCAGAACCAGGATCCTTTTTTTTCCGTTTAAATACATAATCAGCTGCTTTGTTTTTGTTTATTTAATTATGAACTGATTCATAAAGCAACGCAGCAGTGCCATGAGTGTATACGAGATGCAAGGGACAAACCAGGAGTTGGAATGCAGCTAGGGACACGTCTGGTTTCTAACAGGCAGGACCTTTTTGGTTTAAGTCTGGCAGAGAAAAGGTGCATCGTTATATTCAGCTCTAACTTAGGCGTTTGAATGTTGGCTTGTTTGTTTTTTTTTAATAGCTGGGACAATAATGAAAGAGAGAGGATGAGTCCGTGGGACATGGAACCAATTCCAGAAGGAAGTGAGTGTGTGTTGAATTCATGCCTGTATGCAAAGTAAATAGATTTTTGGCGTGGCTAGGACTTACCGTTGTTAATTCTTCCTATTTAGCTGCTTATCCAGAGGAGGTGGGTGCTGGAGTTCCTGTGACTCCAGATGAGCTGACAGCTCTTCTTTACAAACCCCAGGAAGGAGAGTGGGGGGCCCATTCCAGAGATGAAGAATGTGAACGAGTCATCCGGGGGATCGAGCAACTTCTTTCCCTTGGTATGTTCCGAGAGAAAAGGATTCAGAATATCAATGTGGTGGCACGTGACTGAGGAGTAGATAGGGTGGAGAGTATTTATGACATGCTCAACCAAATCATTGAAAAGAGCCTTTTAAATTTCGTATGGTGTCCTTTTAAGTTGTAATTCCTTTTTTCTGGGGCTTGACCTGTTTCCTTTCAAGTTAGCAGGGTTTCTCAGTGGGTCAGACCTCAATATAAACGAGCAAAACATTGAATTAAACATCTCAAAAAAAAAAAAAAACCAACCCCAACAAATCCTCACGAAACATCTTCGCCAACAAATCCCTTGTAGCTAGTTTGGAGCCATTTAATAGCACGCTCTGATTTAAATCCCACCCTGTATTGACACACAGGACGTGTCTGTGTTCTTAGCATATGTTGCTTGTTGTAGTATTCTTGTTGTAAGTGCATATGCCCCAGCACTTTTTGGCAATCTGGTTGGCTGCTGGCATGCAAATCTCAGAGGCAATACTTTAAAAAATGCTTTTTCAAGAGTAGGTAACAGATGGTACAAGAGGAAGGATCCTCCCCTTTGGGTAGTGACATATCCAGCCATAGATCTCTTATTGCTTTCATTGAATTCTTAACAAGAAAACCCAGAAACCATTAGAAGGAATCCATTTGTCTCGTAACTTCCCTTCTGAGGCATTTAAATTATTCTGCTCTTTTGTCTTCCAGACATTTCTAACCCCTTTGCTGTTCCGGTGGACCTTAGTGCCTATCCCATGTATTGCACTGTTGTTGCTTATCCGACTGACCTCACCACGATCAGGAGGAGACTTGAAAACAGGTTTTATAGGTCGGTTGGCTTTTTATTTGTTTGTACTTTACATCTCCCCTGGCCCCACCAAGGACAGTGTGTTTAGCTGAACACTGTGTAATGCCACCTCAGCAAGATATTTCTTTGACGAGCCAACAGCGTAAGATCAGATTCTACTTGGCCTTGGGCAGAGGGAGTCTTCCTGAACAATAACTTGTTTTAGCCATGCTGTTAGGTGCGGAAACTGGTATATCTGGATCTGGACTGGTCTGTTTTGTTCGACATGTGAAGCCTTCCTCTCTGGATGCATCGTAGGCAGAACTTATTTGCTTCATCTGTGTCTCTACTGCCTTCAAACCAGATGCTTAATTTTTATCTCGCTCACCAGAAGCGGGCTAGATAACGCTGTAAACCAGAAATCTCCATTTTTCCAGTTAACTTGGTGATAAATGATGTCCTGCTCCTTTTTTCCCTTTGAGGACCACTTTATCTCTAAAGCTTTCTCTGAGCATGAGCAGTCAGCAGTCTTCTTCAGTGGCTTTGGTTCTTTTCATTCCATTCCTTGCCCATTTGAAGAGGGACTTTTTTTTTTCTTGGATACAGTGAGCAGTATGTGAACAGCAAGCACGGACCTTGGTCTCTAGCAACCTATTTCTCCTTGATCTGAGTTACCCGATTCCTTTTTTTACTGAGAATCCTACTGGACTCAGGAGGACAATAACGTACGCCTTCCTCTCCATCCCTTTTCTTTTTGATTTTTCAGGAGGATCTCTGCACTGATGTGGGAGGTACGATACATTGAACACAACGCCAGGACGTTCAACGAGCCAGACAGTCCTATAGTCAAGGCAGCCAAAATTGTTACCGATGTCTTGCTTCGCTTCATCGGGTATGTGTGGTTTTTACTTCAGACACCTGCCCTCTTGAGTTCCTGAGATCTTCGGTGATGTATTTTGCCTTGTTATCATCCTGCAGGGATCAGAGTTGTACTGATATATTAGAAATATATAACAAGGTGAAAGCAGAAGACCTAAGCAGTACTGACGAAGAAGAGGAGGTAAGAGCATTAAATCTAATCCTCAGAACTTCTTGACTTTTTAAATAGGCAAAAAGTTCCGTTGAGTTTTGGGGGGTTTTTTTGTGGGTAGTTGTGCTGGGTTTTTGAGATGAGCCAATATTTAGGCCATTTGTGTTGCTCACCTGGAGCAATAAGCTCCCTTAGGGAAGTAAAAAAGGATTCTGGGAAGCGTTTATCTTTTAATCTTTGCTCGGTACGAGCTGTGTTGTTGTGTGGGGAAGTATTAGTAAGTAGGGGAAGCACGACCAGGAGCTGTTACTCAGCCTGCCGAGCCAGGACAACAGCTCTCCTGTTGCCAGCGAGGCAGCAGAGCTAGTTTTCTGACGTAATTCTGTGTCATTTCCCATCGCTTGGACCGTGGCCTGAAAGGACAGGTAGAAACAAGGTTAGATAGCACTTCCTTTAACCTTTCTTTTATTTCTCTGTAAGCCTTTTCCCCTTAAATTGTATATTTTGAAACGTGCTGTGGTTTGTTGCAAGGAAGCGACCTGCTATAGCCTAAATCACTTGATTTTGTTTGACTTCTTCAGTGTTGCTTTCTAATACGTGAGCCAGTATCAGATTTATTCAGGGGGTTTCTTCCCCCCTCCCTTCCCCACCACGTACTCCCTTGCTGCAGTTTTGAGATATTTAAGTTAAACCTGGTGCTGCCCAAACACTTCTGTGCTTATGGCTGGTGCTGTTTTGGACTTGTAGTATAGGTTTTAAGCTTCAGTACAATGTAATAATTTAATTACTTGAAGATATAATAGCAACATATGTTTTTCACAGACTATTTTGAAGATGAGGGATTTCCATGACCTAAATAGCAGACTCTGCTCTTCCAACTCAGCCTTCTTGTGTCGGTTGTGAACCTCACGCATCCCATCTTGGGCAGTGATTGGAAGTGTCCAAAAATTGCTACGACATCACCCTCCTTTCCCTCCAGCCTTTCAAAGAGCTGCTTTATAATATGCTTTGGCTTATAATATATTTTAAAATAAGAAAAAAAATTCCTTTCAGAGCCTTTGTAGGAACTTTATTGTCCTCTGACATTTTTAATCGGAGGAAGAAATTGCAAAAAAAGGTAGAAAGCTGTTTACAAAGGAGTTTTTGTAGTAAGTTCTAAATCCAGATTCAGAAAAGGATATTACATACGCTTGATGTAAGGAAGGCACGACATGAAACCTGGGTAAACTCAGCAGAGCTGCTCAGAGCGTGGGCATTTAGGGGACTGCAGCTCTGCAAGGCTTAAGGACTGAAAATCAGCTGTTCATCCTTGGAAAAATGAGGTGAAACAGCATATCCACCTAATTCATGATTTCTTTTAAGTGATGTAAGTTCTAATTCAAAACTAATTTCTGTTTTGCTTGAAGCACTCCTTGCATTTGAGTGGTTTAGAGCTCTTTGTTGTTGGCTGTCTGGTTTTCACCCCTTTTTCCTCCTCGGAGGGTGCCCACAAGCGTGTGTGTAACCATCACCTTTGCCTTTAGGTGGCAGAAGTAGATGTAGATTCAGATGCTCCAGGAACTTCCTCTGGCAAAAGACGGGTGAGTAAAACAGTTCTGCTTGGTCTGGCTTGGGAAGGGCGACAGACCAGGCACTGAAACTCCTTTAGGTCTGGAATGGGTTAAATTTGTCATCGTCTGTAAGACTGTGTGAACTCGCCTGCGTGCATAAGTGTTGGCAGAATAAGGAAATTATTGCACGGGAAAATTTATTTAATTGCTGAAGAAGCTTTTTTTTTAATTATTTGACTTGAAAGATGCCTCGAACAGATTCCATTTTCAGTCAGATTTGGGGGAAAGCTGATAAAAGTAGCAAGGCTGGATCTGAAATACGGCGTCTCTGTCGTGGGTTTGAGTGGTTATATGTTACCAGAAAAAGCCAATTCCTGCCCTTTGCATATGGCTTATTGTGGTGCCATCAGCTCTGCTTTAACCTTACTGTGACTCTGGTTTTAATTGTGGAAACCTGCTTTGAATCGGAACGCTGGAAAATGAATAGGAACTGACGGGGAAAAATTTGAATATTCTGAAAAATGCGGAAATACTTCTGTGTCCCTGCAGGTAAGACGACGGATAAAAAGACAGCCCATGAAAGCAAGCCCCGATGCTTGGAAAGAGCAGTGCAAGCAGCTGTTAAATCTGATTTATGAACGAGAGGACTCTGAGCCATTCAGACAGCCCGTTGATCTCTTCTCCTATCCCGTAAGCGCAATTTCCGTGTTCAAAATTCTCCATCCTTTGGCAAAACATCCGCGCCGGGCGTGTTTCTGACCTCTCCCTTGGTGAGCTGGAACGCGCCGTGTTCCGTGCACTGATGTTTTCAGAGAATTCTCCGCCATAACTCTCAAGTAGAAATAATTCCTGGGGTTTTTATTGCTGTAGGATTTGACAGCCTTGATTATTTTCGTGTGTATTCTTCCAGGATTATCGAGACATTGTAGACACTCCTATGGACTTTAGCACTGTGAAAGAAACCTTGGAAGCGGGAAACTACACTAGTCCCTTGGAATTCTACAAAGACATTCGTTTAATATTCTGCAACTCTAAAGCTTACACTCCTAATAAAAAGTCTCGAGTAAGTAATACATTTTAATGCCACCTTTACAGAAACCTTGGCCCTCCATGAGTACAGTGTGTGAAATAAGGCCTGAAGAGCAAAGCTCTGCGTTGTGAAGTGAAAAAAGTGGTAGATGTCAATTCTGGGGGTTATATTCTCTCTCTATATTTTCTGCGGTTATAAATCTGCTTTGTTCTGCTCACACAGAGCACCTCTGAAATTTGTTTTCATCTGAACGTTGTGAACTTAAAGCTTCTGAGAAACTCTGTGGTTGCTGTTGCGACTATTTGAATATTTGTAGCAGAAAGTTGATCGCCAGTTGCTTTGCTTTTTTTTTTAATTAATTCCTGAAAACAAGGCTGTCAGCCTGATAATGGCATATATATATATATTTACATAGATAAGGATCATTTTTAGATCTACCGTTAGTGCAAATATTATGCACGATTTCCCCTACCAGAGTTTGATGAGAGCGTTACAATAGTTAATTTTTTTCTAGTTGACTTGGTACCCTTGGCAAGACTTTTGGAAACGGCCTCAAGTTGTGCTAGGGGAGGTTTAGGTGGGATGTGAGGAACAATTTCTTCCCCACAAGGGCTGTGAAGGGCTGTGCCAGGCTGGGCAGGGCAGTGGTGGAGTCCCCATCCCTGGAGGGGTTTCCAAGCCGTGGAGATGTGGTGCTGAGGGCCAGGGGTTAGTGGTGCCCTGGCAGTGCTGGGGGAACAGTTGGACTCAGTGATCTGAAAGGTCTCTTCCAACCAAAACAATCCTATGATATTCTCTGATTCTGGAAGGGAATGAAGGATTGCAAGAAGACAAGTGACGTGAGGGTGTTTTATGTGTGCTCGACATCAGGGTGATCTTGGTGAGTTATTTACTGCTGCCTGCTCCTTGGGAGCTTCCCTGCGTATTAATAACTGAACAGCTTGTGAGTCAACTCCCAGATTACTTTAATAGAGTGGCCCATCAATATCCATTTGCTTAAATACTGCCAAGTGCCTCGGTGAGGTGATCCTCGCTGGAGGGCAGGAGCTCGCAGCTGAGCCTTCTGCCACGGCAGCTTCCTCTGCTGCCAAACGTCCGCTGACACCCTGAGGTTCTCCAGCCCGTTTCACCATCTCCACAGCAGCCTCCTCAGCGGAGGCAAGAAGGGCAGGGTGCTACATAGCAGAGCTGAAGAAAGAGACGTTGCTGAAATATAAGGGTCTGGGCAAAAACTGAGTTATATGAATGTAAATGAAACTATCAAAGAGATTTTTCTATCAGACAGACCGCAAGAAATGGGAAGCTGTCTGAGGGTAAGCTGATGCTAACGCCTTCTTGATGATGTCCACGCGATTTTCAGAGGGCTGGATGCAGCAGAAGGCTATGGATGTGAGGAAGGAACCAAGAACTTTCTTTTATTTCTGCTGAGTTTGAGCTATTGGTTTGTTGTAACTCAAACGCATCCAAGATAAAATCTCGAACAGAAGCAAATACTGTCTGAAAGATGGAGAAAAAGGCGTGAGTGGTTTTGAGGATAAGGCTCCTAGAAAGAGGGGAGAGAAATGGGTGAAGGATTTTGGCATCTGGCTCGCAGAAATTGGGAATGAGGATGTTTTAGTTGGCTTCTGTGTGCAGCTCTGGTGTAAGGACTCATGACTAGGGAATTGAAGCAAAAACAAAGGTTAGTGGGCAGGGAAGTTCAGTTGCTTTTCCCTTGGTACTCCAGGTTACCTTAGGGCATGCTTCCGTGCTTTATGCAGATTAACAAAGGAGGCTGTATTTCAGTAAGCCGAGCCGTTTTCCTTTAGCTCTGTAAGTATTTTCTACTGTAAGGAGTGAAGTCCTTTTATGAAAACACTTTGTTGCGAGAATATGCACGTACCATGGAAGAAAATGATCTGTAAAGAACCTTGTGGTTGAATGTCACCATGATTTTTTTTGTCCTACCAAGTCTGCACATCTTTGTGATTTCTTTTTTGCTTTGCTGATCTTCTAGTTGGTCAACTTCTAACAAGCGTGCCTGTACTTTCTTGCTCCAGATTTACAGCATGACACTTCGACTATCTGCCTTATTTGAAAACCATATGAAAAATATCATCTCTGAGTACAAGTCAGCAATGCAATGCCAGAAGAGGAAAAGGCCACGGTACCGGAAGCGGCTAAGAAGCAGTAGCAGCTCCCCCTCAACTAGCAGAGCGTCCAGGTAACGTGATGATCGTGAGAGCTGCTGTCAGTGTCGTTGGAGATGACAGTGGCAGACGTGATCCGTGAATAAGCAGTCCGTAGTGGTACTGCTTGTTTCCTGATGCAGTTGCCCAGAGAGGTGGTGGCTGCCCCATCCCTGGCACCATTGCAGGTGAGGTTGGCCGGGGCTCTGAGCAACCTGCTCTGGTTGCAGATGTCCCTGCTCCCTGCAGGGGGTTGGACCAGTTGAGCTTGAAAGGTCCCTTCCCACCCAAACCATTCTGTGGTTCTATTCTAAAGGGATTACTTGTTTTAAAAGGTGAGATAAAATCCTGTTCTTGCAAACTTGTATGTCTTCAGCAGGTGGAATGATGCTGTAGCTATTTTCAGTGTTCCCACACCTGTGCAAGCACTTGGGAAAAGAGATCACTTGTGTTTTTTCGCTGCAAAAGCCAAGGCACTGTGTGGGGGAAATAGGGTGTGCGTTTGAGTCTTCTGGTACTAACAGTTTTATCTCTGGGATATTTTGTGTCTTCAGCCCAAAAGGGAAGCAGAAGCAAATGAAGATTCAACCTAAACCCAACCAGAATACCTCACTGCCTTTGACTAGGACTAGTTCTTCAGTTTCATCTCATGGTGAGGAGACGTTTTCTGAATGCATCCTTTCTCTTGCAGCAACTCGTATGGGCAGATTAGAACTCGCGTTCACGAGACACAGGCAAAACCCACCTTTTGAAAGAACGAGTTAGCAAGGCCACAGAAATATGTTGTCTGTAGGTTGTGTTGGCTGGACTTCAGCCATCTAGCTCTTGATAAGGGTCAGAGAATAGGGAACCTGGGTCTGTCCTTGCTAAGAATGCCTCTGGTGACAGGAGCCTGGAGTTCTGCACACAGGCTTCACCCAGAGCTTATGAATACGTTAAGATTACTTTGGATTACACCCTGGAGGAATCTGGCTCTTCATGGCTGCAGAGGCAGCTTGGTGAGATCAGCCTCCTGACTTGGGCTGACTCAGGTGGTACAAAACCTTCCCGGAATGCCCGGCGTTACAGCCCTGTTAAGAGAGGATGCAAATTACCCTGTCACGTTAGTGGTGTCCTGTCTAAAGTTTCAGATACAGCAGAAGAACCTCTGGGTTCAGCCACTGGTGAAGAGCTGGAAGGTCAGCCATCTTCCTCAGGCTCCAATGCACAGAACCGAAGTGGAAATGCCATTGATCCAGGGAAGAGCAGACCAGTCAGGAGTAAATCCACACCAGTGAAACAAGGTGAGAAATAATAAGTATTCTGCTCTTTGAAGGACTGGTTTCACTAGAAATGAAAGATGTTGCTTCTCTCTGATGCTTATGACAGTCTTGCCTGAGTCTAGCATTACGCTATATCCCCAGACCATGCTAAAGAATTGAATTTACCTCACTTCTTACAGTTCTGTGATCTCGTCTGAAGCGTGGCGTACCCATCAGGGAGATGCTTTCAAATCTCTCCAGATGGAAAAGCTTGATTGCTCTTAAACGTGGAGAACTGTAGTTCTTCCAGGGATTAGAAAAAGCAAAGCAAACCAAAAGAATCCCCGCCCCAAAACCTTGTCCTTTGATTACTCAAGTTGAAACCAAGGATGAAGAAAAAAAAAAAATTATTTTTATCAAAATCAGGACTAAGTGGTTGTGATTAGAAGGGAAGCCTGGTTTGGAAACTGTAGTATTTTGTCTCTGTGACACATGAATGAGACTTTCCACTGAGGTGAGCACTGGCTGAAACCCCGAAGCCCTTCTCAAGTCCACACCGCTGTGCTTTAGCAGTGCTGTGTGTTACAGGTGGGCTTTTCGTATCCCATTTTAAAGAAGACCTTTAATCTTCATTGTCAGATGTGTAACTCCGAAAGCACGTAGTGTTTTGGGTCCCAAGCCAGCCAAGATACTTTATGTATTTTTTAAGTTAAGTGCTCAGCAATCCTAGTGAGCTTTCATGGGTTAGTTACTGTCTGGAAGTTGTGCTTGCCACAAATGTTCTCTGGACTAAGCCCTTTGAGAACATGCATTTAATGGGGAATAAATACAGCTTGCAAAGCGTTACTGTAATATATATGTAGGTTTGAAACGGATTTTAGAGCTTTTTCTACCCTGGCACCCTAGGTAGGATTCATCTGAGTAAATTTTCGATGTTTGTGTCTAACCTGCCCACTCTGGGCTCCTTTTAATGGCTGGATCTTCACTGCATTTTTAGTCAGCAGAGTTTGCAGGCCCTGCTTCCAGAAAAGATGAGCTGTGTGATAAATTTTGCCCTTAGAGCACCTCTTTGTCTCCACAGCACATAGAGCTCATCTGTGGTGAGTAGCTCGGAGCTGGACCGTGCCCAGAGCACACCTCAAAGGCAGATGAGGCGAATCCCACTCTTTTTTATCCTGTCTGGCCCGGGCGGGATGCCGATAACCAAGAGGGTTATTTTGTGTTTGCTTAGATCACTCTCCTGATGGACCACTTACAAATGGTGATGGCAGAGAACCTCGGACGGGAGTCAAGAGGAAGCTGCTAAGTGCATCAGAAGAAGATGAGCATCTGGAGGAGGCGGAGGAAGAGGAAAAGAAGAAGCGAGAGCTAAAGGAAAAATCCGGTTTGTCTTCATCAGAAAGTAGGGAATCGGGATCGAGTTCGAGTTCTGAGAGCAGAAGTGGCTCCGATTCAGACTCCGAATCGACGTCTAGAACAGATCAGGATTACATTGACGGAGACCACGACTACAGCAAAGTTGTGCAATCCAAAAAACCCAAAAGAAAAATCAAAAGAAAACTCACCGGTGGGAAACGGAATTGGCAGGGCAGAGGAACGGGGAGGAGAGGCAGATGGGGGCGGTGGGGGAGATGGAGCCGCGGGGGAAGAGGTGGTAGAGGCGGACGAGGCTGTGGCAGAGGAAGAGGCGGCGGCAGGGGAGGACGGAGAGGCCGGGGAGGCCGAGGAGCCTCGCGGGGAGCCACCAGAGCGAAACGCGCCCGAATTACGGACGATGAGTTTGAAAATCTGTTTGGAGGACAGTTTGGCGAGACCGTGTTTGGCGGGCGGTTCAGCAGACCGCCTCGGATCAAAACACGGAACGAGGGCAGGAGAACTGTCTTGTACAACGACGATTCCGATAACGACAATTTTGTGCACACCGAGGATCCTTTGAACCTTGGTACTTCCAGGTCAGGCAGGGTGCGGAAAATGACAGAAAAAGCCAGGGTCAGCCATCTCATGGGATGGAATTATTGACAGGTGTAAAACTTTGGAACACTTTTAAAAGAACTTCAATGGCCTTCTACTGCAGGGATTTTACCAAAAAAAAAAAAAAAAAAAAATCTACCAAGCAAGTTGTGCGGGGACTCCACTCACCTTTCACAGTGGTGCTTTTCCATTATGTCAGTTTGCGTTCGTTTGAAAACTTCAGATCGCCACACTTCATTGGTCAAAGCAAGCCTTAGTCATTGGGCCTTAAATTACAGAAATTCTTCCCCACACACTACAAGCTCATCACGTTGAAAGAGGCTTCCGGCTTCTCAATAAGAACATGACATTCTGAGTCGCGATTATGACTTCTCTCCCTCGTTTTGTTTTTGTATTATAGAAATAGCACCTTCTTACAGAGTTTTTATGTGGTTTCTGCCATAAATCCTTATACACAGTAATAATTATAACTTTTGCACAATACACCAATCCTAAAGGCAGCTATAAAATGTTTACAGTTTCTATATCGTAAGAAGGATCTGGATTCTTTTAATCTTCCCAGGCCAAACGTTCATGAATTGTGCTGAACTGAAGTATGTCTATACTACAGTTTCGGGGGTCCTGACGTGCTTTCTATCGGTTCTTTATTCGTGTAAAAAGTGACAAAGGGTTGGTGCCTTGTAAATATGTAGCAAACCTTTGATGTGGTGTGTCCTATGTGTGCATTAACTTTATTAAAAAGAGAATACTTGAGAAGTATGAATATCTAGACAAGAGGTGCCAAATGCAAAAGTTACTTGCATCTATTTTCTTTTTGTCCTCTCATATTTTTATAGTATTAATAGAGATTGTGCAGCTAAGGGGTAACTTCAACATTTGAAAGGTTCCTCCTCTTCAAAGCTTAACGTGATTTTTAATAGTAGCTCAGCTACCTCTATTTACAACTACTGGAAACTTAAAAGAAAATAGATGCTGTTATTCAGTGCGTGTTGAAGAAGAGGTGAGAAGGAGCGTAGAGGGATGGTATTGCTCGCAAAGTCGTAGAGTAACTCTGTCTTCGTTCCCTTGGCACAATGGAAACGGATCTGGGTAATTATTGGAGTTTTCAGAAGCGGATTGTCGTCAGCAGCCCGGCCCACTGCCTCCCACCCACCGCTTGCTCGGTGCAAATCTGCGTTGGGTTGAGTTTGCCGCGGAAGGTGCTGCGGGAGCAGCCCGGACGGGCTCCTGTGCGCACCCTCCAGCCGGCCTCTGCTGTCTCAAGCTGCCAGAAGAGAATCCGTGTTGCACTGTACTCTTGTTCTCCTGAGAAACGCTGACTTGAAACCAGAAGTCACGCTGGCAGTGATAGTACAGGATGGGACGGGCTTTGGAGTCTCGCTCCTTGGCTGAGCTGGAGATGAGCAGCCTCTGACCGCGTAGGGTCTGCCTGGAATCTGGCTGGGACTTCTGTCTTCCCCCGTTGTCTGAAGGGATCTGGCGGTTGTAGCTTGGTTAAGAGCATGAGTTCGATTACGCAGAGAGAACAAACCAAGAAAGGGATTAGAAAGTTCTGGCGGAGTTTTTATTTTGTTTGGTTTTTTTTTTAAAAAAAAAAAAAACTTTCATCCAATATCCTCAAGTTCTTCTGTGCACAGCTTGGTCAATAATTCTGGAAAACCTCAGGCAGCAAAGAGTGACCCGTGTATATTCTCAGATGCAGAAGGAATTTAATTTTTGACTTTCTATATGAAGCACTAGCTATTTTATCTCGCTTTCCAAAAATCCTACTTAGATGCAAAATGACTTGAACAAATGCAGAGGTTTAGTTTTGTGACGGAGGGGAGGGTATATCCTGAATCGCTCAGAGCATTAACATGAGTTTATGGTACAGTACAAAAATCACACTTTTAAGTTGTTGTTTTCTTTTTAAGGAATGTTTTGAATCAGCCGTAATCCGTTTCTGGACTTGATTCGGTTGTGTTTTGATAGGGGGGGGTGGGGGAAAAGTGCGGGGACTCTTAGTTCTGTATTGGGCTTTAAAATATAACCACCTGTCCTGTCATTCGCTCATATATATGTATATATACACACGCCTATATATTTATAAGAAATGTATTCTTTCTTTGGTTGGTCCTTCTCCATATGGTAACCAGGAATGGCATGTATGCATCGGTTCATCCTCGGAGTCATACCCCTTTTAGTCCCGTGGAGCTAACGTAAACACTATGGGGTTTTGGTTTTTTTTTTTATTTCTAAAGCCTGAAAAACCTTGAAACGCAAAAGAAATGCTTTTCCTATATTTCTGACTGGCCGAAGATCAACTTAACGTATTTATTTTGTGTAAGGCTCGGGGAGAGGTCAAACACGTGGGGTCCGGAGAAATCGTTTTCTACGTTTGTGTATTTTAGCAGCGATTAGAATAATAATTAAATACGTTCTGAAATGTATCTTTTGCTATGTAATGAAGTACTGTGAAGATAACAGTGAAGCATCACTTTGCTGTGGCGTAAGTATTAATCGGTTGTGTCCCACGATTAAGAGCTCGGCAGCAGGGTGTGCTACAGCAGCAGAGCTGGCGCTCGGTGTTCAAAACCAGCTTTTCTTTGTGCATGAGAACCTTTTGTAAGCATGAAAGAAATAACCTGGGTTTAGAGGTGTTCTTCTTTTTTTCACTTGGTTTTGTATCTGGGTTCTTTTCTGGGTTAGGCCGTTGGTTTCTCATAGCCTCGTTCTGCGGAATAACTATCATTTCCTCGTAACTCGGACGCTTTCTCGCAAAACCCAAATGTCATCGGGGCCGCTTAGAGTTGCAGAAAACTCACTGTCAGCCCACGAGGTGCAGCAGAAGCAGTAAGATGATGTAAACCTTGGGCCGCCACGCTCCCGGATCCAAACCCGGGGTGCTCAGCCAGCATCTGGTGAGGTTGCCGAGCTCCTGGCCGGCTGCGCTGCCCGGCGTGCGGTGGCAAGGTGAGGACCATCATCTCTGTCCTTGCACTTGTAACAACGACAACACATACTCTGCCTAAGAACAGGCTTTGGTTTCTGTGTTGGACTCCTGAAGGCTAACGAGGCGTGCGGGCAGGCCAGGGCTTCCTCTGGGGGATGAATTCTCGGGCATCAGTCCTTCTTCTAGCTGGGCAATCTTGTGTGATCCCTCTCCCAACCCGCCAGCACTTGAGGGTGTTCAGAGACACCTCGGGCCACGGGGCGTTGCTTGCAGCAAACTCCCTGTCTTCCAGGGAGTCTGGTGTGCAGCTTTCTTCTCAGCTGTCTCCTGGCTGCAGTCTGCTCTCTCTGTAGGGCTCCCATCTCTTCCCAGACCAGGGCACGAACAGTGAAGCTTGTTGTGCTGCGGTCGCCGTTCAGCCCCGGATTCTCCAGTCTTTTGTTTTCTCCATCACCTTTTGGTTTTCTCTTTGCCACACTCCGTCTCTCTTCTTTAGCTTCCTTCTATTGCCCTGTAGGCTCTTTAGGATGCTCCTTTGGAAATTCGGGATATCTTGATGAATTCTTGCAGCTAGACTAAGATTTCATTCTCTCTATCCCTCTTTCTCCCCAAGACTTTCCGTAATTTTTTACATCTGCCCGACTTGGACTCTCGCAGCATTCCCAGATTGCTGGAGGCAGATTTAATGACGATGGAAAGTTTTTGAGGGCCAGCTTCTCGGCTGCTCTGCACCTCTGACCATCCATGGTCTGTGTGGAAACGCTGCTGGGTCCGACCGGGGCAGCACATGCGGGTGTCGTGACCCTGTTGCCTTACGTCAACCATCGCCCAGTCCCACCTGCTTTCCCATCACACGTCTCTCCTGAATTCCTCCTTTTTTCCCTTCCTCCATGAATCATGGTCAACGTAGCCTCTGTCAAGTTGCGTGCTCCCAGCCTCGTATTTTTGTTGTAAACAGTAAAATTTTCATGTTAGTGCTTGAGTTTAGCCGGGTCTGGGCAGCGCGATCACTCCTCTCTCTCTTTCTATCACTCCTTTCTCCATGAACTAAGCCGAGGTCACCTCCTTGGCCCCTTTCCCCCATCAGCCCCATCCCGCGCGTGAACGAGCTAAATAGAATCACGAAGAAAGCACTTGTGGAGGTCTTTTTGGCTGCTTGAAATGTCAAAAAGTCGCGTCTCTTTGTGTATTCTCGTTTTGCCCGAATGTTCTTGGTCAGCGGACACCTCAGCCGCCTCCCCTGCGCTGCAGCGGCAAGGCTGTGTAGATGTAGAGCACCAAAACAGAGCTGGCACCGCGGCGTAGTAAGGAGAGGTTTTGAGTAATTTAAGGAAACGTGGCAGGGCCAACTGCGATGTGTTGGTTTGGACACAGTTTGGAGTCTCCTGACCCCAAACCCCAAGGTGATGGAACCTCCTTGAGCTTCCACGAAGGCTGTTCATGGGTGTCTCTGGAGCGTTTCCCACAACCGTTGAAAATCATGTGCTGCCAACGTGAGAAAATAAGTTTAAATCCCTCATTTTTTGAGAAGAACTTGATTAATAGTCCGTCTTTAACCATCCTGGTGACTAACAGGGAAAACTCGAGTGGTTTCAGGATGTCTCGTAGCCCTGCCTTGGAGCGTCCTGCTGTCGTGGGTCCGTGTCACGAATGCCCCGTTTGAAAGCTGTCTTTGTGTGTTTACATTTCTTGGGTTTCTTTTCTTTTCTCCAGCGGTCACGCGGAGTTTTATAAACTGCGAATTGTTTACCCGAGAGAGCGAAGGAGCAGTTTAACAAGCCGAGGGTAAATCTGTGTTTAGGATCGTAGGGAGCTGTCATTGTGTTCTTACAAGTCTGTATTATAGAAAATTACTGCGCATGTGCGGTAGATAATTTTCAAATATTAGTATATCAGAGGTTTACACATTGAAAAAAAAAATCTCCTGTATGTACAGTAAGTAACAGCCTGCAAAACTTAGTCTAAAAGTCGTCTTCTTTTTTTTTTTTAAGTATTAGAAATGCAAAGACCTGTCGGAAGCTTGTACATGTTGAATACGTCGTGTTGAGCCCACAGCAAACGTACCCAACTGTGCTATGAATCCCTGAACAATTAGATTTCCAGTGGAACTGCTGTCACAGCCTTAACTCTAGTATTTAAAAATGGTGCTTCAGTACATTTACGTGCGTGGATGTGGGTACCTGATCGGAGTTATTTCAAGTTAAACCGAGCGGCATAGGCGACGCAGCCGCGCTGGGGAGCGGGCCGAGGTGTAAAGAGTGGGGAAATACTGAAATTGGTGGATATTTAACAGTGGTTTTGAGGGGTTTGGAGGTTTTTCGTTGGCAAGCGCCGCGTATCTTCCTGACGTCGGGGTCTGCGAGGAGCAGGAGGGGTGGCGAGATGCCCCAGGTCCTGCCCTGGTGTTCGCCGGTGTTCCAACCTCAGCCTTCTCGGTGGGTAAAATCCCAGTCTGTCCTTTCTCTTCCCCAAAACGCCTCCTGGGCGCGCGGTGGCTGCTCGGGTGTGTTCAGAAATCAAAGTCTGGTGATTCTTTTTTTTCTGTAGAAGTACTAATACCGGCTGTTCATTCCTCCGTCGTTATAGCAGCCTTCGTTTAGAAATAGCAGGTGATGGTGGAGCGATGAATTCCACGTGATTTAGGCTCTACAGTTCGTGTTCTGGATCATTTAAATTACTC
This sequence comes from Eurystomus gularis, assembly GCA_013400335.1. Lineage (NCBI taxonomy): Eukaryota > Metazoa > Chordata > Aves > Coraciiformes > Coraciidae > Eurystomus > Eurystomus gularis. Next base: position 56,963 of record VZZY01014517.1, read on the forward strand.
CAAAAATGCACAAAACTATTAGAACTATGTCGACTTTATTATTATTTTCTTTTTTTCCAGGTGATATTTATGCCCATATCTTCACATCCGCTATCTCAGGTCCCTTTAAATGAATACTTCAGGGATTTTGATGCCACTCGCTGGCAGACCAAATGTAATATTTATATGCAATGAGCTGTTAGTTTTTTGTATTGTACAAATGTAAATTTGTAAAGATTTTTTTCTAGAGTTTTTTTGAAGTCACTTATGTAATCTAGGATGTTTCATTTTCCAGCTGTGGGATTGTCTTAATAAAAAGAAAAAAAAGATAAACTCTTACTTTTGGTTTTGCATTACTTAATAGTTTAGACATGGAAAAGACGGAATAATTTTAAGATTTTGAGTTTTCAGCGTCAAAAGAAAATCACTTTTTGACCCAACTGGATAATTTTATACTTAGAAAAAAGGAAACCTTTATAAACTGGATGTAGAAGCTGTGGAGATCTCAGGACAGGAGGGAGCCCCTCGCCTTGGGCAAGGGAGCGGGCTTGCTGGGGTCTGTCATCCGACCATTTTCCTGGGCAAAAAGAGAGGAACAGCTCCTGCTGTCATGGAAAACCACGTGGAAATTGCCGGCTGGGGTGGTCGCTCTGTGCAGAGCCCTCGGAGCGGGCGCGGAGGACGAGGAGGTTTCTGGATGGCGTCCCTCCTCACCGCAGGACACAGGTTGGTTCAGGCGGTGAGACGCAGCTCGAGGAGGAGGTCCTTCCTGCTTGTAAGAGGTATTTAATGCTAAAGACAAAACTAGTCCTTTTTCATCACTGCTCTTTCCCTTTTGGTTAAATAGCGGCGATCATGTTGTTTAAACGGGGCTTTTCCTGCGCGAGGAGCGCCCGGGGCAGCGCTGGCCTGGGCTGGAAGCTGTCCTGGAGCGGTGGCCAGCCCGGCTGGACCCTGCCCCGGGGCTGACGGGGACCATCAAGCACAAAACTCGGTGAGGCTGACCCGGTGCCGTCCCAGATGTGAGCGGGGAGAGGCCGGGGACTGTCCTGGGGCTTCCTTTCCAGCACAAAGGCGCTGAAGCCCCTGTACCCCATCAGGCACGGGGGATTTAAGAATCAAAAATGGCTCTTGCAGGTGTTGGCTCCCCGCGCTTGGCCCTTCCCGAGCCCTTCAGCTCGCTCTCAAGCCCACCCCACCATGTATTTCTCTGGCCATAACGTGTTTTGGCTTTTCCCCTCTTCAATCCCTTGACTTACTTGACATTTCATTTTATTGCAGTGATTCAAGCGGGCCAAATGGAAATTCCTTTCAGATATGAATGAATATCTTCTTGTGATCGCAAGGCTCGTACTCCAGGCCCCAGGAACAGAAGGGCTTTTCTTTTCTTGCTTCTTTTTTTTTTTTTTCTTGGCTTTGTTTGTTACAGAGAACAAAATTAAACTTGTGCTGCAGAGCTGCTGAAGCCCCCCCGCTACGTCCATCCATCAACTGAGATTCTGCTCTCGTCAGAGCTCCTTTACCTCCATCAAACCCTCCTTTGCTGTCACTCTAGATGTTAGATCATAGGTGTTACGTACTTTATAGCATCATCTGGTTCGGTCACGTACGATAAGACATTATAATGTACATGATATATTCAATTACTCTTCCAATGCACTTTGGAAATGCATTTTGTAGGCGTATTTTTTAAGTGGTAATTTTTCAATGGTGATTTTTGCAGATACTTTAAATGGTGGGGTTTTTTTATGCGTTCCAGCAGCGCGTGGACTAAATCATCCCTTGCCATGACGTGCTGTGTCATCCCAGCGCTCGTTTCCAGCCTGGAAAACCCCAAAGCCCTCTCCTCCGTCCCCCTGTCAGCTGCTTGCCCGATGCCTCACGTGCGCAGGGCGCTGTCGGCAGTCACGGGCTGTCGTCCAGCTCTTGAAGCCTCGCCGGCTTCCCTAGGAGGGGGAAGCCAAGCTGTGCCTCCATCCCATCTTTTCAACTCCAGACAGGCACTGAAATAGGATGATTTGCCCTTGGGTTGTTGCATCCTTCCTGGGAGCTGCTGGCGAGGCACGTTAGGGGGTCCGAGGCAGAGCGCGGTGTCCGTTTACGTGTTCTTTCTTCCTTCAGAGCTCTTTGAAGGTATTTTTGGGGTGCAGGATGGAGATGCCACCACGAGGCCCTGTGGTGGGGGGGAGGCTGGGGGAGCCCCCCTCCTTTGCTCCCAGGAGCATGGACTTTCGGGCTTGTTTCTCGGTGAATAAAAGCCCTTTGTCTTAAGCCGCGGAGGATCAGCAGTGGAGCCAGGAGAGCCTCTGCGGTGACGCTGGCGGTGCTGGCAGCCCTCCTGCTTTGCCGCTCATGGCGGTGGGGTCCGGCCGGGCGGCTGACGCAGGACAACCTGCCCTCCTCCATCAATATTTGCTCGGGCGGGAAGGCTTTAAGAGCTTCCCGCTGACGCAGGGAGCCCCAGCCTCGTGCCTCCCCTCCCAGGGCCGATGTGCCGCCCGTCCCGTCCCACCCCAGGCGATGGTGGCCGGAGCATGAGGGACCGGCTGGCAGAGCTGCGGCAGCGAGCCGCGGCCGAGGGGGACCCACACGAGGATTCCATGTGCTTCGACAACCCGGCCTTGGCTGGGGACGATGCCAGCCCCGTCGGGCGGGTGTTGCGGGAGGCGGCCGAGCTCTGGCAGGCGCTGGACCGGCTGGAGAAGCTCTCGGAGAGCATCGACGGGCTGCAGCAGACGGTGCTGTGCTGCACCTCCGAGGAGAGCATCGCCCGGGAGAAGCAGGGGCTCGGCGCTGCCAGAGCCGCCTTCGCCCATGAGGCCATGGCCCTGCAGCCCCAGCTGGGAGCTCTGCCCCTCAGCCCGCCGTGGGGGACGGGCCGAGCGGGTCCCCGCGTCCGCCAGACCCAGCTGTGGCTGCTGCTGCGGCGGTACCGGGCTGTCCTCGCCCGCCACTACGCCCGGGAGACCTGCTACCGGCAGAGGCTGAAGGAGCAGATCGAGAGGCAGGCCGAGCTGGCGGGCGTCACCCTGGGCACCAAGGACCTGGACCGGCTGGCCGACAGCCCCGAGCTGCCCCGCATCGTTGGCCGCGACCTGGAGGAGCTGAAGGCCAAGCAGCACCTGGCCGTGGCCCAGGCGCGCCGGCGGCAGCTCCTGGAGCTGGAAGCGCAGATGGTGGAGCTGCACGGGCTGTTCCTGCAGCTGGAGGGGCTGCAGGCCGAGCAGCATGGCGCTGCCGACAGCGTGGAGCATCATGTCCTGCGCACCCTCGACTACGTCGCCCAGACCAGCGGCGAGGTGAAGAAAGCCTTCAAGTACCAGCGGCCGTCGCGGCTCTCGGCCCTGCTGACGGCTCTGCTCAGCCTCTGCGCCTGCTGCTCCTGCCTGCCCTGCCTCGGCGAGACCCTCCGGTGAGGATGCTGCAGCAGCTCTCCTGGATTTCCCCCTGCGTCTGTGCAAGAAATGGTATCTGAGAGGCTGCTGCTCTCTTGTGCTTCTTGCGTGGTGGTGCAGGAACCATTGCATGGACCATATAAACATTGTGCGATGGCGTAAGGGCCTTGCACAGCAGCGCGGGGACCACACCAACCTTCTATGATGGTGCAAGGGCCTTGCACAGCAGCACGGGGACCACGCCAACCTTCTATGATGGTGCAAGGGCCTTGCACAGCAGCACGGGGACCACGCCAACCTTCTATGATGGTGCAAGGTCCGTGTGCGTCTTGCACAGCAGCACAGGGACCATGCACATCATGTATGGTGGCACAGGGACCATGCATGGCTTCCACGGTGATGCAGGGACTGTAACCGTGCTGCCTAGAGCATGCTCCCAGCACCGTGCTGTCGGGAGGGAGGGGGAACCTCAGGGAGTGAAGTGAACAGAATGTTGTGGAGCTGCTTGTGAAGTGAGGACAGGCTGCTCGGGCACTGAAGAAGGCCAGAGATGGTTTGTTGCCAAAATAGACGCAATTGTATCCTTAAAGATGATATGAAGATGTGCCAGGGGAGGTTTCGGTTGGACATGAGGAACAATTTCTTGCTGGCAAGCGCTGTGAAGGGCTGTGCCAGGCTGGGCAGGGCAGTGGTGGAGTCCCCATCCCTGGAGGGGTTTCCAAGCCGTGGAGATGTGGTGCTGAGGGCCAGGGGTTAGTGGTGCCCTGGCCGTGCTGGGGGAATGGTTGGACTGGATGATCTGAAAGGTCTTTCCCAATCTAAATGATTCTGTGATCTTACATTAAAAACCACATTTTACGTGCAGATGCAAAAGCAGTCTCCTGGGAATCACTGAAGAATACTCCCAGACTCCCAGGACATACAGAGAAGGGGGAAAAAACCCTCAGCGAGGTAGGGGAGGTGGCAAATCCCAAGGCAGCGTGGTTTCCCGTATCTAACCATCCCTCAGCAGCAGCACGACTCTGGACAGCAAGCACCAGCCTCGGGAGAGCCCTGGCTTGGGTCACTGGGCAGCACCCAGCGCCAGCAGCCCTGCAGAACTGGTTGAGCTGCTCAGTAAATGATTATCCATAAAGCACAGGTAAAAAAACCAACAAACCCCATGTTGCCGTCAGCGCTTTCAGCCGGGGTGTATTCACAGGGATTTTCATGGATCACAACGTGCTCCGGAGCCTGGCGCGGACGTGACGGTCCCGGGGAAGTGGCTCCTTGGCTGGCAGCAGCAGCTGGTGGCACGTTCTCCCCTGCGTACAAAATTAACTGGAAAGCAGCCCTGAATTGTGGTACGAGGACAGGTGAGAAGTAAAAAGTAAAGAGGAGAAATGTTGTACGTTGGAGCAGATCTTTCCACTGGCGGCTTCAGCGGTTTATGAGACTTTATGCATTTATTCATCAGGTTTTCTTCTGATGCTTGGTTGCCTTTCATTAAGTATTAGCCTCAGATGGAGAATTATTATTGTACAGCAAAGTAATTAACAATATTGGAATGCGGGCGTGAGCACTGGATGGGATGGGGAAGTGTCTTTCTCGTCTGAGCAAAGGTTGGGACTTTGTTTGGAGCACGTCTGCTGTATGAATATTCCTGGAGATGATGAAGCCAAGGTGGAGGACCTGCTTTAAGGACTCACAGAATATGCATGAGAGGGCTGGATTAATTGTCTCCCAGATGAGCATCATAAGTTTAGGGAGTTCAGGTTTGAGGGGGAGCATTATGAGAAACCCGAAGATGTTGAGTGAAAATCAGGCTGCCCCAGCCCCCTTAGCTCTGCTCTGTAACGACACGCTCAGAATGCGATTTGTTAAAAGAGGAATTTTTTAGTAAAATGCGTTAAAATGAGCTGGCTTTAAAATACGAAGCCCTTTATAACTGTGGTGTTTCAATTGCAAAGTCGGTCGGTTGAAGAAACGTCACTTAAAATGATATTTTTTTTTAAGAGTATAAAATCTTTTCCTGACATTTAGGCAAGCAAAGAATTCTATATTCGCCCTCCAGAACTTTATTTTTTTTTTAAGGTGAGGTAGATGATTACAGCTTAACCCCCTGTTATTCCTGCTCCGAGCCCCGGCAGGACTCCTGCGTTCCGGCTCATTTTAATCCCTTCAACACTGCTGATTTTTCATGTCACAACCAACACCCCCTGAACCGAATAAATTCTTGTTAATGCAGCTTCTTTAAAAGCCTCCTGGTTGTTGATGAGGAGCTAAGTTCCATGAGATGTGCTCCATTTGCAGCCTCTGTTTGGCCAAACCTTTAGATGGACGCGTTTATTGGCAAAAGCAGAGGGGAAAGTTGTGTCGGTGTTTAGGGCCTTAATTCCCGTTTGCTGAGCTCCAGTTGCCCTCGGATAACAGGTCCTAGCACAAGAGCAAGGATAAATTAACTCAAAATATTTCTCTCTTTTAATTCAAGGTGAGAGATGTAATGATTTATATTTTCATTTTCCCCAGACTATCCCCATTGAAAACCGTCACCCGATATTTCCATTTCCAGAAGTTTTCCCAAAAGTAGGGTTTTTGCCTCTTTTTTTTTTCCAAAAAGGCTTCGTTTACCAGATAGCGCTTGGTATTTTTATTTCAAGGACACTCAGCGTCAAATCAGAAATTCATTCTTCTGTGTGGGCTACCAACTTATTGCGACGCTTCAAAACACTTTCTGCATCTCATTCACCGGCACCACAATGTGCCAGCAGTTTAAATTGCCTTGATTTGTTTTTCCCCAGTTTTCCTTCTGTTTTCCAGTGAATCAACAACTCTATTCATAGAGCTCATCATCTGTCTTCTGCCGCTGCCTGTCTTTGAAAGCTGCGGAGCTCTGGCTCCCGAGCCTTTCAGCAGGAGCAGGGATCGCTGCCAAGAAATTCAGGGGAGCCACTTCTTGTCTTTCCAACAACAGGTTGGGAACTCCATCCTTGGTTTTTGTGGGCAAGTTGGGCTCGTTTCAGTGCTTAGCTCAACTGGCTGTCCCTGGTGTCCCAGCAGCCTGGTCTGCGTGGGCAGTGTGGAGCAGGTCGCATCTCCGCCTTAGATCATTTTTAAGGGTGCTTCTTGAACAGTCATGAAGGAAATTGTTTTCCAGTGTTAAGAGATTGCTGTTGGATTTCCCTGGTAGGGATGAAGTTTGATCTCCTTCCTGATGCTTCTTCCTACCGTCAACTCATGCAAAATCTACCAGATTGGGTTGAATTGTAGAATCGTGGAATGGTTTGGGTGGAAAGGGACCTTAAAGCTCATCTAGTCCAACCCCCTGCAGGGAGCAGGGACTTCTGCAGCTAGAGCAGGTTGCTCAGAGCCCCGGCCAACCTCACCTGCAATGGGGCCAGGGATGGGGCAGCCACCACCTCTCTGGGCAGCCTGCGCCAGGCTCTCACCACCCTCAACAGCAGCAATTTCTTCCTTCTCTCTAGTCTCAATCTCCCTCTTTTAGTTTCAAACCACCCCCCCCTTTTCCTGTCCCAACAGATCCTGCTAAAATGTCTATCCCCATCCTACTTCTAGGCTACTCTAAGTACTGCAAGGCCACAAGAAGGTCTCTTCAACAGCCCCAAGCAGTTCATGTTTTTTACAGGGGTCCCTGTTTTAGAAAATCTTCTCCTTTGCTTTGTGGACCAGCAGCTTTCGGAATGAGACCTTTCTGTGATGTTTTCTCCAACACTGCCGTCTAGTAGGTCTTCATGGATGTGTTGCTCCAACTTCCTGGTGTAGAGTGGAGCACTGCATGTATCAGCAATTCAATTTTGGGGCAATAAGCCAGGCCTGGCACAAAATTGCTCGGACTGCCCAGCACTGAGTAGCATTCTCCCAGAGAAGAGCAAAGTTGAAAAGACTTCAGGGAAAGGAGATACCAAACTCCTGCCGAGGCGGTGTTTGGCCAAGGTGGGGGGAAACAGGGAAGGGGAAGGACACAACAATCAGAATGCTCACTGAGATAGTCCGGCTGTGGGGTTTTGGACCAAAGGCCAAGTTTAAATGAGGGTTGTGGTGCAAGGACGCTACTTGTTGTTTATTCTTGCTCCAATGTGGAGCTGAAAGCCTCTTCTGCGTCCTGAAAGATGATGGCCCCACGTCCTCATGGCCATGAGCATCCCTGTGGGCGCACGGAGCTAGCGGCGATGGAAGTGCTGGGCATAAGTGTGGGTGAGTGACAGCAACCCTATTCCCCGTAGGACCAAAGCCATTGTACTTTTTTGGGGTGGTTTTCTTTGCATTCAGTGCTTTTTCAATTTTTTTTTTTTTTTTTAACGATGAACCTCTTCCTGTTCCCTCGGTACGACTGCGCCAGCAGAGCCCCAGCAGCTCTGCGCAGGGAAGATGCTGTTGTGAGAGGAGCCGTGGAACAATCATCTCGTGAGCACTGCATTCAGGCGCCAGGTCAGGAAAAAACGTACGTGCCGGGAGCAGGGTCCTCACGGGTCCTTCTTGTGCGATTCAGCCCTCTGTCTTCTCCAGGCCAAGCAGCCCCAGGTCCCTCAGCCTTTCCTTACGGAGATGTTCCAGTTTACCAGTTTATTCCTGTTTACCGGCTCCTGAAGCCTGGTTTGCACAATTCTTTTTGCTTTTCCGAGCCAAGACCTAAGAAGTTCTTCAGTGGGGCTGATTTTTGGTCTCTGCTCATCCAGGAGGGCAAAGTGCTCGTGATGGGAGAGGGAGAAAAGGGATTTGTGGCAATTTATGATCCTCGCAACTCTCCCATCACGCCCCTTCTGAACGGAAGGGACGGGTACGTGTCGCGGTCTGCCAGGATCTCCCATTAGCATCAGATGATGAGACAAGTAGATAATAGCTTCTCCAGGGATGATTTGGTGCTTAACTGCTATTTTAAAGCTTCAAGACAGAGCCAGAGGACGGGTTGATGTTGTTGCCAGCAAGGTGCGTTAGTGAAGCACCCGGAGGCTGGGGAGTGAGTCACGCACGGGGCCGTGGTGTGAGGTACAGGAGATGCCAGTGCTGGGGCTTCTGGGTACTCCATGCAGCTTGGGTAGCCAGGCACCACCAAATTTCCATCCATACCTATTCTTTCAGGCTGGATTAACAGTGAGAGGGGGAAAAATAGACTATGAATTTCCTTTAGAAAATTGTGTTTCAGTTCCCTGACATCTGATGATCCATTGCAGAAGCGCGTGGGCAGGTAACCTGGAGCCCCCGTGTCCCGTCCCAGCGTGCGGATGCTGCTCGCTGGAAGCAGCAAACATCATCTCTGTGGTGCAGCTGCATCTCTGGTACCCTCAAAATGGCCTCAGCCCACGGCATTCGCTGCACGGGCCATGCCCCCAGCTCGAGGGGACGCGGTTCTGCTCCCTCCTATTGCAACCAGGCACCCGCCGCCTTTCAGCCTTCTGGAAATTATCCTTTCCAAGGCATCTCCTCATTTCTGCCTGGGTTCCTTGCCTGCTCCGGGCAGAATTCCCATTCAGTGCTTCTCTCCCGGCTCATTTCTCCTTGAAACCTTCCTTGGTTTTGCCCATCGCTGTTCGTACACAACCTGCTTGGTGCCTTCAGGTATAAACCGAGTGTGGACAAAGCAGAATAAATGCCATGGTCCTCGGCTGAACCTTCAGCACTTGCTGCTGTAACACGATCAGAGCTGCTTTCTGTCTGAAGCTTTCTTGTTAAGGATATGGGGGTGCCTGGCAGCTCATCCTGAAAGATCTCCATCCATTTAATATGTATTTAATATAATATGCATTTTTCTATGCTGTTTTATAACAGAGTAAGCTATTTCTATAGCTTCTGCTGGGCAGGAGGACGGTTACCCACCAGCGGGATGGAGAAAAGTCCCTGGGATTGGGCCGTCTTTGTTCTATCATTGTTTCTTTATTTAGCTACACTGCTTTAAATACACGCATTTCCTGAGAAATACCGCTGACCTAGGAATAAATAGTTTTCCAGTATTATTTCTTTATATAACATGAAATACTGTAGCTCCCTTGACTTCTTTGCTATTTATGCTGCTTTAGAACTGTCCCAAATTATATGTATTTTGTTAAAAAATATATATATGCTGGCTTTAAATCCCCTCTGAGCCACGCTGTGAAGGTGGAATATTTGCTGTACCCATGTGTGAACCACGAGAGCTTCAGCCCGAGCTGCCAGTATTCTCCTTGCGTGGAGTAACTACCAGCTACTCGATATTAAAAACCACACTGACGGGCCAAGGCACCCATGTAATATTTTTTTCAAAACAAGAGGCAGCTTAAAACTGGCTATAACAAAATGAGTTGGATCGATGTGTATTTGCAGGGTAAGGGACTTGCTTTTATCCCTGGCACAATCAAATGTCAGCAAGATGTTGCAGGTTGGGTTTGTTTTTAATCGGGAGAGTCATTTATTTTTGCTTTTACAGATGTGCACACTCATTGCCAAAACATCTGTGAAGAGAGCTCGTGGCCTCTGGAGACCTCGGGCGTTTTTCTCTCGCTTCCTATATCTTTGTTGTCATTTTAATTATTATTATTACTTATTATTTCAGACAGCAAACATCTGTAGATCTGCTGGCAGTTTAAAGGCAGCCGTGGGCTTAGGGTTGTTGGGTGCCCTGCTAAAGAGGGAAGGGATAGCTCATGGGTTTGAACTAAATGACCTTTCTAGGTCCATTCCAACCCAAAGCATTCTGTAGTTCTATGATTATGGGTGCTAATATGAATTTCTGGGACTCTGCCACCGCTTTTACAGAGCAAGCCTGCAGCAAGAGATGCGCGTGGGCTTTGCTTACCCTCGCGGTGTTGCCCAGGTGGGAGGAAGCCGTGCTGTTGGAGCAACGCCTCCAGCAAGACCTGCTCCTCAGCGCTCCTGTCCTCCAGCCAGCTGCCAGCCTGGTTGTGACCAGAGCAAGTTGTCCCTCGCTGCCAGGAGGAACTGAGTCATCCTGACTCATACCTGCGTGTCCTGTGTGCGGAGGATCGCAGTGCAGTGGGTGATGGAGGCAGCGTGTCCCTCAAGTGGGTACTGTCCCTGCTTCTTCACTGAGCACAACCGACCACATCTGTCCTGCATGGACTTCAGCATGTGGGGCGGGCAGAGCTCAGCGTTGGCAGTTTCAAATGGTCTGCAGATGTGCCCACCAGCTGTGTGCACAGAGAATGGTTTGGGTGGGAATGGACCTTAAAGCTCATCTAGTCCAACCCCCTGCAGGGAGCAGGGACATCTGCAACCAGAGCAGGTTGCTCAGAGCCCCGGCCAACCTCACCTGCAATGGTGCCAGGGATGGGGCAGCCACCACCTCTCTGGGCAACCACAGCCAGGCTCTCACCACCCTCAGCAGCAACAATTTCTTCCTTCTCTCTAGTCTAAATCTCCCTCTTTTAGTTTAAAACCCTCACCCCTTGTCCTGTCACAACAGGCCCTGCTCAAAAGTCCCTCCCCATCTTTCTGACAGGCCCCTTGAAGCACTGAAAAGCCACCAGAAGGTCTCTCTGGAGCCTTCTCTTCTCCAGGCTGAACAAGCCCAGCTCCTTCATCCTAGTGAAACACAGGCGTTTGCCCTGCACGCAAGGCTGCGGTGGCAGCTGACGTAGCTGCTGGAGTCACCTTTTAGTGCTTGTCCCAAAAGGTAAAAGAAATCAGCCTGTTGTTATTGACCCTCTCCAGAGCTTGGTCAGGAGCAGCGAGCATCCTTGCACCACCCCCCGTCCAACCCAGGCTTTCCCACACACACGGAAAGGCACGGATGCAAGGTGAGGTCTCCCCAGGGGTGGCTGTCTCTGCTGGGTGCCCATGTTCTCCACAGTGAGGTCTGGGTCTGTGACCTGTCACCATGGTCCACAGCCCAGCCTCAAGACCATACGCAGATAATCCAGATTTTCTAATTTTAGCAGTTTTTCTCCTTGCAGCACACAGAAACGAACCCAGATACAAGTGATTTAGGATTGAGTGGTCTCCAAAGCAGGCACATCTGGGACGCTTTGCTGTAGCGACTCCTCCGTTTGCTCCAACAGCTGCTTCACACGGTACGTTTATAAATTCGGGCTGGAAAACACTGAAGATCTTTCCTTGGTCTTCTCTATTTAAAAGTTCAGAGCCATTTTCATGTCCTCATTTTGACTTAAACTACACGTCCTTTTTTCCCTTCAAAAAAAAAGCTGACGGGTCAGGCTGAACTTTATTGTAACAGATGCACTTCAGAGTGAATTTTAGCTCTCAGCTGTAACGACACAAAGGCATTTGCAGGGAGAGGCGATGTTGGGATGTTTTACAGCCCAAGTGAGCTGTCTGGGTTGGAGGAGCCTGTCTCTGAGAAGTACCCTGGAGCCTTTGCATTTTCTGGGAACAGGAGGTGGCCTCTCTATCCTCCAGGAAAGTCCCAGTATTTTTTACTCTTCACAAGATTAGGGCAAGTGAGTGCCATCATTTCCCTTATATGCCTCAGTAAAGGATCCCATCTGCAAAATATTACGACAGCGATGAACTTGCAACCCGTAGGAAGCTTTGGAGGCACTGGCTGACAGCTCGTGAACTTCTGGTGGCTTTCAGATGGAATTGTGGGCAGAAAGCAGCAAAAGAGGAGAGGTCAACATCATAACGCGTGATTATTGAAGCCCATCATTTCGTGGGACACAAAGAACACTTTTTTCTTGGTTGTTTTTGTTTTGTTTTTTTTTTTTTTTTTACAGGCATAAGAGCTTATGAGATGTGAATCAAACACTGGAAGAGTGGTTTCCAGAAGCAATCCCCTTTCTCCTCTCGTGTGCGCACGGATGACACGGTGAAGACCTCGGCAAAGCCAGGTCCTCGGACCTTCACTGCCTTTTTTGCCCCCAAGCTACAGTCTTCAGAAGGTGGGTACTTCTGCATTGAATTCTGATGCTGTGCCAAAGGGAAAAGAAATAACTGTGTCAGCACCTCTCTGAGGGATGGAGATGACCCACTGGTGAGGGCAGCAAGGTGGAAGGCTTTCCATGGCTTTTCACACTAGGATGGAGTAGCAGTGCAGTAAAAAGACACTGAAAGAGTTATTTTTTTAAATCATTTACCCATTTTTTTTATATATATGGAGCCTGCCATGCTTCAGAACAACTGAAGTGGAGAATATTAAGAATAGAGGAGCAGGGAAGATGAACAATCTTGATAGCACCCTACATGGACTGCTTGTTCTGTGCTGGAACGGGAACATTCAGGCACTTTTTTTCCAAAAGAAGCAATTAGCACTTTTTAAATAGCTATATTATGCAGTAAAAAAAAAATAAAATTGCTGTGTTTACTGCGGTTGGGAATGTATTAGGTTTATTCACTGTGACAAAATGGATTTCGTTTAAGACAGATAGCAGATAAAAGACTCGAAAATCAAGCTTCTGTTGAAAGTTAGTGAATATATAAATCCAAGTACAGGAGGAAACTGGATTGGTTGAGATGGACAGCAGGTGTAAGTTTGCTCCAGAAGTTTCCACAGTTTTTTAAAGTGTCCCTTGTTCTTGCCCCAGCAGCCTCAGAGTTGAGGTGTTTCCAGATAAACTCTTTCAATACTTTGCATCCATCTTCATTTCACAGGTAGTGGACGCGTGGTATGTAGAGATGCGCTTCCTATTAGAACCATACGTAGTCAAGGGGTATGACACAGCAGTTAGGACTCCCAGAAAGCACCTGAGAAAGTTCCCCCATGAGACTAAGGGCAAGGAGAAGATATGAACGGTTAAAATGCAGATTTAAATGGTGTGAAATATGGTTGATGTTAATCAGAACAGGAGCACGGTGGTTCACCTCTCCACCACTGAAGGTGCAGAAGCACCAAAGTCCCTTTCACTGTGCCTCTCTCTGATCTGTTTGCTGTATCCACTTACTTTTTAGCCTCTTCTGCTCTTCCTCAGTCTGTTTTTGAAGGCAAGGGGTAGTTTCAGGGTTGCTTCTTTTTTCCATGAAAATCTTTAGGCAGAAATTTATTCTGAGTGTCTGGAAGGTGCCCATCGCACCAGACTCCCACTTTTGAATGGACCATTGGAATATCCTTACAGTATGGATGATAATAACAGGCAACAGCATCACCTGGTCACCATAAGTAAATCAACCTTGGCTTTCTAAAGCTTGGCTTTAGCTTTCCAACCTTGGCTTTCAAAAGCCTAAAGCTCCAACCTGTGACCAGAGTTAAGTGGCTGGGCCATTTAATCACAGATAAGATCTGGTAGATGATAACCACCAGCAGCACACAAAGACCACGGTACTTACAGCCCTCACACGGTTTTGACTCAACCTCATTAATAACAGCAGCAGCAGGAAGTCAAAATCGTAGCAGTGTTGACTGGGAGGGACCTGGGAGGCTCGCCCAGTCCAGCATCCTGCTGAGCACCCAGCTCTTGCCAGCACCAGCCCGGGTCAGCCGGGGCTTTGCTCAGCCAGGTCTTGACAACCTTCAAGGATGAAGACATCACCCTCCAGTGGAGCCACCCTTCTGGGGTCTGCTAAACAAGTTTCTACCAAAAGCTTGGTGGACACTGGGAAAAGTCAAGTGCAGGCTGGCTGTAGCCCGGGACTCGAGACATCTCTATTTTTGTTCCATTTTCTTGTATTCCAGCCATGCCTGGTTAAAGTTAAAAACATGTAAATAGCAGAGAGAGCAGATGTGCATCAGTGGGAGAAAAATAGAGTATTTCTTCCTTTTGTCTCAGAGTTGTTGAGAAAGCACTGGAGGAAGATTTTGAAGCAGGCACGCAATACATACATATATATAAATATATATGTATATATATACACACACACACCCCGCCACGCGGGAAAGCGTGCCCTCTCTCTTGTGCTGCCACATAATAGAGGTAAAAAGAAAGAAGGCTCATTTCCATACTGAGTCACGGCCCGCACTTTGTTTAGCGGCCGTCGAGGCGAATTTTGTGTCAGCTGGATGGGAAGCGGGGCCAGGTGCAGAACGTCGCCTTTTTGTTTGGGCGGCAGATGCGCGCAGGGGAGAGAGCGCGGCGCTTCTCGCCCATAAAGCAGCAACAGAATGATGGCAAATGAAGAATAAAACGTTTCTGATGAATAAAGGCAGAAGCACAAAGTCCCAGGAAGAAAACGTCTTCCAGAAAAAAAATAAAAAAACAACCAAGTTTTCAAACTTGCGGAATATGAATTTGTTACAAAACCAGACATTTCTCATTGATTTTAATGGGGTTTTTTGCAGCTTACGTGGCAGCTGACAACAGGGTCCGTAGGGGGAGGACAGATTTTCCTCCGGTGCCATTTATGCCCCTTTATCGATGGACTTGGGCAGCTGAAAGCAACCATGAGAGGAGGGAAGGCTTTGAAGAAGCTCAAGCTACATGGGCTGTTTTCTCAGAGGTGACACGGACACGGAGAGAGCCTCGTATTCTGAGCAGATCTGGTCCTGCAGCCGAGCAGCAGAGGACAGACGGGGCCAGCGTGGCCAGCTGCGATGCGCAGATCCCCGTTTCTGGGATGTCACCCTGGTTTTACCAGCCATACCTCCCCTCCCAGGCTGGAGGACCACAGAGTGGATGCTACTTCCAGCGTGACCACCCACGGTGACTTCCACAAAGTCACTCAGCCCAGCATGTCTTTGTGCCAGGACGTGCAGCCTGGACTCCAGAAGCTTTCTGTAATTAATGAGTATGAAACAATGATGAGCAATCCATGTCCTCCCCTCCCTCCACCCAGGCAGGAATCAGAAGAGCTGGTGGGACCTCTTCTTGCATCCACCAGCAAAGCTGTGGCTTCCTGGGTACATAGGAGGCCGTATGGACCTTGGTGCATGCAGCCGGGTGGTACCCTTGGACCTGCCATGTTGGGCCATGGTGATCATAGAGATTTTCCACCATATCCCCCATTTCTAGACACCAGCATCATAAAGAGGTTGGGCAGGTGCTAGTTTTCTCCTTCCATGGACATCTTTAAGGTCTTGAAATGTCCCTGACTCATTTCAGAAAGTGAAAATCAATTTCTTTCAAGTGTTTTTTCATCATAATCTGTTTTCTCCACGTGTATGTTATTGCTAAATATGGTTTGGGGGTAGGATTTTTTTCCTTTAAGTGGCTACTTCGCATTTAGAAAAAGCTAAAAAAGAACTTTCAGTGGTTTCAAACTATTCTGGAGAAAAGCAATGTAATCAACAAGACTAGCCAGGAAAGATTTGATTAACCGATAACGATTTTTGGGGAAAAAATTTCCTGAACAAATCTAACATTGGCAAAGCTGGAAGATACTTTTCACCCTTGTGCACTAACGGACCCTTCTGGGTTTGGGGGCAGGTGGATGTAGGAGCACAGGCTTCGGAGTGAAGGAAAACCCTGGTGGTAGTTTCTGGTGGGCTCCATCCCAGGGTTCACCTCCTGCCTCAATTTACCTGACCAGGGGTAAATCGTGAGCTGTAATCTCACTCCAGTTCAACCGCTTCCCTGCTTTTTCAGCCAGCAACAGGCCGTGTCCCAAAATTCCTCTCCTGTGTAGCGACAACACATGCAGCCACTTAGCTGCTTGGCAGCACCGAGGATGCTGATGAGGCTCCTCTAGCCCATCTGCCGCGTGGGTACCAAGGACTCACGTCTCCACTGGTGATGACACAAAGTATTATTTATGTGTGGATTCACCCGTGCTCCTCCCAGAACCGCCACGGCAGATGGTTCTCCCCAGAAAGCTACAAATCCCTCACTTAGACACCTTCTGAGATGAAGGATGGGGGGTGACTCTTTGGGCAAGGGCTGCTGGAGGAGATGAAGGTTGGAGCCATGCCTCCTCTCACCTCAGTGTGGCCGATGGGGTGTCCACAGCCCTGTGCTGGTGGACAGACCGAAGTCCTGCACTACAGGTGGGAAAGAAAACCTGGCCAAAAATGGGGCCAGGTCTGAAGATGCATTTTGGAGGAGAAGTGCCAGGGAAGAGGAAAGAACTGGTGGTAACAGGGATGGTTTGCAGGATGATTTGGCATGCAGGGTGTGAGAGAATGACGGGGCTGAAGTCCTGGCTCATGAAACCAGCCTGGACCATCACCCTGCAGACCTGCCACACTGACCAGATGGTGTCAGGGCCAGCCTCAGTCAGCAATCTCTGCTGAGAAGGAGACTCCACAACCTCTCTGGGCAGCCTGGGCCAGGCTCAGGCACCCTCACACCAAACAAGTTTCTCCTCCTGCTCAGATGGAACCTCCTGGGCTCCAGCTGGTGCTCATTGCCCCTGTCCTGTTGCTGGGCACCACTGACAAGAGTCTGGGAGAATTTTTTGACCACTGAAAAGATTCTTTGCTAATTGTCCAAGCGGTTTAATCTAGAGTAAGGCAGGAAAGGGCAGGAAGTTGTGATATCCTGAAAACACAGGTGAAATGTCAGCCCTAAAACTCTTCATGCATCTCCTCCAAACTCCAGTTTCTCTGCACCATCCAGGAGAGCCCATGGGTGCAGAGAGGGGCTTTCACACTGGTGTGCTCGCACAAGCCTTAGAAGCTGCCCTTCCTCACCCAACAGCAGTGGCAACCTCTTGTGGACACAGCTGAGAGAAAATAGAGAATCCCCACTCCTTTTCCCCCCAAACTGGAGTGATTGTGGTGTATAATTAACCTGTGAGCGAGGGCACCAAAGGCAAACTCCCGCCTGTGTCTTCACTGATGGCCACGTGTCAGTGCACGGGCGAGCGCTGAGCCTCCCACCCAGCTTCACCCCAAACTGGCTTGTTTCCACCAGCCTTCAGTGTAATCCAAGTGTTTTAGGCCTAGCAATGGTTGCGCTAATTAAATGCCGCTGTTTATTATTAATTAATGAAGCTCATCAGCATACGTGGCGCTGCTGGGATGCTCGCGGCTGAGGCGGACTCCACCCAGGGACCTGTGAATTCCCTGCTCTGAACCTGGATAATCCCCTTTTCTTTTTTTCCAGTTCACGCTGCCGGTATGAAAGCATTTTCACTGGTTTGGCCAAAAGTATTTTAATTTGGGACCATTTTAATAGGCTGTGCAGTGGGACATCCGTATGCGTGCTGGTTTGGGTCACTTCTGATCCCTTTATAGTGTTCCACAGGCGCCGGAAAAATCTGATGTCCCGCACATTCCCAAGGGGAACATTTTTGCCTTCATACAAAGCCAAATTGATTGCAAGCGTGCAGCCAGCACCGAGACAAATTTAAGCTTGTTATTTGGCTGGTACATCACATAACCATGTTTTTATGAAAGCTGTGTCGCCGCTCCGCGATAATTCTCCCATTTCCTGAGCTAGAGCTGAGCAGCGGTGTATAAAAGATTCATACAGGTTGAAATATTCGCAAATTAAAATCTTAACGCACACCCAGCGCTAATTTAAATCATTCCAGCCGTTGGGTCAAAACAGAAGCTGGGGAGAAAAGAAACAAACAACCCCACGAGGCAGCGCTGAAAATCCAAGTTGTTTTTCCCACTCTGTCGCACGTAGCGCTGGTGGATCAGAAGGTCCTGTTTGCTCCTCCTTTCATGTCGTTTATTATCAGAGGGGCCAGCTGGGACCACTGTGGCTAACGGATTGTCAGCGTTTCCATCATCGCCGCTTCATAGCTCAGCCATAAAAGTTCACTCAGAATTGTGCTGGTCCAAATCTTTGCTTAGGAAGATTTTTTTATTTATTTTGTTTTCCCCTCAATATTCATTTTGATTTAGGAACCATTAAAGCCTTAGGGAGGCAAAAGGAAAATTAAAAGGTTGATTTTTTGCTGATGGTAGATGCTTTTTTACACCCTTTCTGTATAGATGTGGTGCTGAGGGACATGGTTTAGTGGTGACCCGGCAGTGCTGGTTTAATGGTTGGACTCCACAATCTCAAAGGTCTCTTCCAACCACAACAATTTGGTGACTCCATGACATCTTGCTTGCGATGCCCCAGGAAGCTCGGGGGCTGTTTGGCAGCCGGTGATGCTGGCAGCACCGGCCTTGAGCAGACACAAACCTCAGCGTTGGGGCTGTCCTCGCTGCGGGTGCTTCATCGGGGTCACTGAATTGCAGAGACCTGGGGAGCAGCCACACCAAGGAGGGTGGTGGGACCTCCGCATGGGATGGTAGGAGCAAAACTGCCCCTCTTCCTCTCAGCTAAACCCATGTTCTTTGGAAATCAGAAGAAAAAATGTGGGGTTTTTTTGTGGTGGGTTTGTGTCTGGACAAGCCTGAGTTGGGGCTTGGGCTTCTGCTTCTGCAGCAGGACAGGGGCTGGGCTTTACACCACACGCAGCGTTTCCCTCTGTGTTAACGCTGGAAACAAGCCGCGATAACCGTGCCTTGAAACTGCGCTGAAAGAGGGACGACTGAGAAGGAGGAAAATTGGAGCAAAGGCCCTTTTTCTGAGATCCGTCGCTGAACACAATAGAGTCATTTCATTTGTGAAATGGCAAAAAACTTCTGCGTTGGAAAGCATTCCGCTCAGACAGTTTGCTAGCAAGGAAACAATGCAAACGATTCCTACGACAGCCAAAGAAAACACGCGTTTGGAAGAAAAGGGAGTTTCGGAGTCTTGGCACAGGCGTGCTGAGTAATTCTTTAATTCAACAAGCAGCCTCCGAGCACTGAAACGGATCTTTGCAACACGTTAGGTCGTGCCCTGAATCAATAGGTCAAAGCTTTCTCATTCTCTTTCTACTGTTGGGTCAGATGAAGCTTATTTTTTTTCCTTCCAAACCACCTTCCATCTTTCTTCTGTGCTATCAGAGAGTAAGGAGCTCCCTGCAACATATTTGGAATTATTTCCTATTTGATGGCGTACTAAGCTAACTAGAAGTTATGGATTGTAATGCAGTATGGGCTGTGTATATAATATATTGTCATATAAGTATCTTCTGCCCTGCCTTGCTCATAACCGCAGTGTCCTGCCTGGAATTTATAATTCTGAACAGATTTGGGGAAGACTCGGGGAGGGGAGCTGGGCTGTTAAATTAAATTGGTTTCTTATTTCAGACAGACTTTCCTGGGGCTTTACTTCTGCGCTAATGATGTGTGAGCGTGCAGTACCACCGAAGCGCGTGGGGTTTATTCTTTCTTTAAAGAAAAAGAACGAATGAAAATAAAAATCCATGAAGTTAGAGGGTTGTAATGACTCCGGGATCTCTGGAGGGAGGCAGTTTGCTCTGTCTGGAGCATTTTTATTGCTTATCACTGCAAAATGCTTCAAGGCTTGCAAAAATGGCTGCGTTTTAGTCTGGTTTTGGTGGAGTAATGCAATTATTTGGAAGATGGGCTGATATTCTGTATCTGCATGTGCAACTGAGAATGCAGAACGGTATGTCAGAGTTGAAAAAGGCTTTTTGCTTACACAGCACAGAAGCAGCTTCCATCACCACCAACACTGTAAGAGTCGTGCAGAAGCTGATCTCTTAGCTTAATGTGTTTTTCTCAAGACTTGGCCAAAAAAATGAATTTTTAAAAGATTTTCCTGTACCCATACATCACAGCCCTGCATCCTGGTAAAACCTCAGCGGTGTCTGAGCCGTGAGGCTTTGGGAGGTGAATGGTGCCCCGAGATGTAACCAACACCTGAATTATTATTACCCGAATCAAAAGAAGAAATATCAGTTAGACAAAACACAGTAGTCAGCGTTGCTTTTGTTCATATTGTAATGGGTATCCAGAGGGCTCCGAATTCAGGGGTTTTAACAGAAAAGTCTGGGAAAGGTTTGCTGCAGAGTTCATGCCCTGGCAACCTCCTGTGCTTCGAGGACTGCTTTACTGTTTAACAGCACAGGCCAAATCTACACAAGTGCATTATTTCCACCACTATTTCCCCCAGGAGCTGACAAGAGACTTAATGATGGTTGGGTTTGGTTTTTTTTTTATTTTACCTCAGAAGAAATCCGGCAGCCAAGGCTGTGCATGCTAATGCAGAGGGCGAGCTCTGCAGTCAGATCCCGGGTTGTCACTTCGGGCTGGCTCTCCACAGCATGTCTGGTTGGTCCTGATCCTTCTTCATTACTGAATATCCCAGAATCCCAGCATGGTGGGGTTGGAAGGGACCTCTGGAGATCACCTCGTCCAACCCCCCTGCTCCAGCAGGTCACCCAGAGCAGGGGGCCCAGGATCGTGTCCAGGCACCTTTGGAATCTCTGCAGAGAAGGAGACTCCACAACCTCTCTGGGCAGCCTGGGCCAGGCTTAAAAAGGCTTTTAAAGTCTTTTTTTTTTTTTTTTTTTTTTTTAGCAACCCCTCAAAAACTGGAATATTAAATTCTGCAGCGGGACTTTATTGCCTGGTTTTAATCTGTTTTCAATCCCCAGGTCCCAAACGCCTGTGCAGATCCACGCATCCATCCTGCTCCTGGAGCCAGGAGGTTTGTGGCCAGCCTGCTTCCATCCCAGTGCTGCCTGCTCCGTGTGTCGCCATCAGCAGGGATGCTCCTCTGCCTCCCGACTGTCTCAATACATAATTGGATCAAAAGCAGGTACTAAAAGAAAAATTTCAGGATGGTGAAACCGTGGCCCTGGGTGGCTTGGGAGAAGCAGTGAGGACACTGTTCATTGGGGAATTCCCAATTAGAGGTTCTCAGGATCAGCAAAGCTGTATGGTAAAGAGGAAAGGCTGAAATTGCAGATCAGGCACTCGGCAATAATCCTCTGAAGTAATTCTTACCCTGACAGCAGCCAGGGATGCTCTGCTGAAAAAAAGCAGTAGTAGATGGCAGCAATTTTTCCATAAGGATTACCAGTAGGGACACGACAGTCTAGTGACAGAGCAGCACTAATTGGATCGTCTTTCAGAAGCAAAGAAAATTGTCTAGACAGAAAAAAAAGATGCGGTTTAGAAAGGGGGTTTATAAATAATTACCATTTATATGCTTTAAATAGTCTTGTCTCAGAAGAACGAGGCCGCAGCCTCAGCCCTCCACCGCTGTTCCCTGCGATGCTGCGAGAGCCTCGACGCTGCAACAGGCTGAAAGGGAGAGAGATGGGTCACTACTGATAATTAAACAAAAAATGACCATTGATACCCATGTTTGGAAACATCTGGGAAAGTCTCGGGGCAGGCTGGCTGCTCCTGCACACAGAGCTCATTCCGTGCCTGGCCAGGCTGGAATTCCTCCTCCCCCAGCCCATCCGTCAGGATTTTATCACTCTAAACTTCAAAGGAGTTGGATGACTTCTGAATCGATCTCAAATTAATTACCTCTGCTGACCATCGTCCCAGCTTTTTATCTCGTTCCCTGCCCATGTGACTGGTAATGGAAAGCTTTGCCTACAGGCAGGGTACTTCTGTAACGGCGGCAGCCAAGTCTTCTGCTGCCCATAAAACTCAGAGAAACTCAGAGATATTGCTCGTTTTTTCCCATATCCCTTCTTTTTTATAGTTGGCTGCATCCAATCAATCATAGCAAATGGCTCCTCCAAGTTGCTTGCATACTTTTTAAGGGTCTGAATGGCGAAGCTCCTGAAGGAAGCACTGGGAACATGACTGTAAACCGGCAGTTACTGGGGAGCAACGCTCACTTTGGATTTTTTAATAATTTCTATGAAACATTAAGAGTCATATGGCTGAAACTTGCTTATTTGTCTTGCCCTGAGAGCTTGTCGGAAGCACTTATATTGCTAAATTGACCAGCAAGCCGCATTTATTGGAGTAATTTAAAATGAAAAATATCAAGTGACTTATGAAATGCAGATGCTGGGGCAGAGGCTTTTACGTTTGTTAGATTTTCATCCTCCTGCCACTGAAATTACAGTTAAACCAACAACTTTAATGGCAGCAAATCGTGTCTCTGCAGCTCGTAAGCTTAGAGCAAACAGAGCTGATCGGTCAGAGGTTTGAAATATTTGTGGTATTACAAGGGACAAAACCAGGACTTGGGTCCCCACCAAGCCCCTGGAGAAGCGTCAAGGAGCAGCCCTGGTTCCACCGCATCTCTCCAGGGTCTTGTCCTCCAACCAGCAGGACTTTTTCCACCAAGTGAAAGGAAATAAAATCACCTGTAAGATGGAGAATTTTCTCTCTCCCCTGTTCTTCTGAGTCTGCTAATGAGAAAGTTAATTATTCCCAATATTGGGGTACCAAGAGAGCAGACCAAGGGGAGCAGCTCCAGGGCTGGGTGTTTCATGAGCTTATTTAAGGATTACTGAACACATCCTGGTCTGGAAGATCAGATGAAACTTGAGACCTCTGTGGAAGAAAAGGAGGGTTTGGGAGCTGTTGGAAATTGGTGCTGGAGACAAACCAGCTGCACCCTGGTCTTCACCTGGAGCTGAAGCTGGAAAGAAGAAAGAGGGGGACAGACTTCTGAGCAGGGCCTGTTGGGGCAGGACAAGGGGGGATGGTTTGAAAATAAATGAGGGAGGTTTAGACCAGAGAGAAGGAAGAAATTGTTGCTGCTGAGGGTGGTGAGAGCCTGGCGCAGGTTGCCCAGAGAGGTGGTGGCTGCCCCATCCCTGGCACCATTGCAGGTGAGGTTGGCCGGGGCTCTGAGCAACCTGCTCTAGTTGCAGATGTCCCTGCTCCCTGCAGGGGGGTTGCACCAGATGAGCTTTAGAGGTCCCTTCCCACCCAAACCGTTCTATCATTCCATAACAATGAATATAGATTCATAGTGGTTTCTTGTAGCACTTGCTTTCACTTAAGCGTTGCTGGCTTACTGAAAGAAATGTAGCTGTAGAAAAAATACCCATGTAGCAGAAGGCTGTCAGTCGTGGCATGCAGTGATTTTGATCAATCAATGGATCAAAGGTGTTTCTCTGAAGAACAAGCTATTCTCACCCGGCTGGGGACTTGCCCATAGGCTTGGCTGGCTTTCAATGAGGGAAGAGCATGTTGGTGTTTGCTCCTTCCTCCTGCAGCCCCCGCCCTTCCCGGCACTCGGTTATCCTCCTCGCTCGTAAATAATTGAGTCGTGCAGAACGGGCAGAATTTACACACGTATTCTGATAGATGCAGGTATTCTCTGCTGGAAAAACCAGTTTAATTGCACTTCTGTGTTATCATTTGATCTCTTTACTGTTTACAGTGTAAATAAGGAAGAGTGGGATTTGGGAACAGACTCCTGAAAACCCCCGTTTGTGACTTAAGGTCTCCAGAAACACGGTTATTTTGCTTGGCTGCTATAAATACTTGATGAAAATGTCTACCCTGTCAAAGTGAATATGAATTTGCTGAGTGTTGAGCAGAGCTGGAGACACGCATATTAAAGATTCACCAACCAGACCACAGGCTTCATTCAGGAGAGGTTTTCTCGGGATTTTTTCAGTTGATGGTATGCATCGTGGACATCAGGGTATTTGTATCTTCCTTTGACTAAAAGACTGATTTAAAGCCCATCTTGACGGTGTTGTTCAAACCAATGCGACTGTCAAAGCTGGCAATTAAGAACTCAGGATTTTGGCACAGGCATCACATCCCCACTACTGAAATAGCCAACGCTTTGTGCTCGCACTGGGCTTGGGCTCGCTCAGGAGCAAACCCTGGATGCAAGCTCTGCTTGTATGGGTACATGGGACCACTTGGTCCCACACCGCTACGGGGTGGGCACCTTCTCCATCCATATGGCCGAAACCAGGGCTCACATCTGCGCTGCTCAGCTGCACTGCTTATCTGCTACGCTGCTATTTACAACGGCACATGAGATTTGAGTTGCATTCCAACTATCTGGGGTAGTTCAAAGGTGCTTCTTTTAACAGCAGCCAAGCGCAGCGAGTCCTCGCCGCGTGCCTCTCACGCGTAGCACGATGTGTACATCTCCTAATTAAACCCTGAATGCTCTTTGTTTGGTGAAGACTACGCTCCAGCTCTAGCCGATTTTAACTTGCCTAATTTCCCTCCCTAACGAAGCAGGATTTATTTGAGTGGATCCCGCAAGCAGTTCCTCAGGGCAGCGCATCTCTCCGCAGTCGTTTGGGCTGTTCTGTGTCTTACTGTTTTTTTTCTAAGGGAAATGAAATCTTCCACACGTATTAGCATAATTCCTTGAGGAAGTGGCCAGGCTAAAGCCACCGACTGATGCAGTTTGCAAGCCAGAATGTTTTTCAGGGAGATGGCTTCCTTCTGGGAAGATATGCAAATACATTCTTCTTTTTATTCAAATATCTCGAGAATTATCAGGGGGAAATGAGGTTGTGATTGTTCCTGAATCATTATACAAGCCCCTTGTACACTGGCTGCGGATTAAGAGTAGTTATTTATAGCGCTTAATAAGTCAGCTCAGCAAAGGTCAGATAGTACAAATGGTGCTACTGGATACACACAAACATAATTCATTAAGGATTAACGTCTGTCTAGTAGTAGAAAAACATGAAAATAGCTGCTTGGCCTTCACTGGTTTCTTTAAGATAAACACCCCTTAGAGTTTTGTGCTATTTTATCTATTGGCTGTGTAATAGAGATCCAAGGAGATGTCGAGGATTGACTGGGATGTTGTAAGCTCAAGCCCCGGGTTTTTTTGGAGCACCGGGGGTTGAAAGGTGATGAGGCACCAGCCCTCAGCTCCCTGCCACCGTTAAAACTGGCAGCCTGGGCTAGTCCAAGATCAAGATAAAGCAGGTGTTCTCTTCTTCGGATGTCTCTGGCCTGATCATCAGTTCTGCAGGTGCTTTTAACATATTCCAGAGAGCACAGGATGATCAAAAGCCACTCCTCACCAGAAGTGAGGCGAGCTGCCAACGAGGCAGGACTGGATCATGAGTAAACCAGGAGCTGAGCTGAAGTGACGGTGCTTCCAAGGATGCTCCTGCACTAGCACAGAGACCCAAGAGCTGGAGAGGCTGTTGGACGAGAGGAAAAGGTGCTTCTTGAAGAACTGTAGGATACAGCCGGTTGAATAGTGGTATCTGATGACAAGGTGACACAGTTAAAGTGAGGTGAAACATGCCAATGGGAAACTATTATCAATGTATTCCACGCCACACAGCTAAATACAGTAAACCGTGACAATATAGAGGTATTTTCAGTGATTGCTGCTTTGCCACGTAGACAAAATCAGCCCGTGAGCCAGGGAGACTTTGGAAGCGTGGTCCATCTCCTCTCACTTCACAGCCTACGAGCAGCCGGTGCCCATGGAGGATCTCCCAGTGCAGCAGCACTCCTGCTTTCCCATTCCACCATGTGAGATCTCCTCGTGCCTGGAAGTTTCCACCTGAGTAGCAAGAAAAAGCAGGTTTATTGATGACAAAGTGCCATTAAAATTCAGCTGGAAATGTATCCTGCTTAGGGAAGAGGCTTTGGTGGCAGCTCACCCCCTTGGGCATATCTCTCGTAGGACGGACACCCTCAGGTACAGCTGAAGAATAAGATCTTTATTACCACAGACAGGGTAAAAGAAGAAGAGATAAAGGGAGAGAGAAGTAGTCATTACAGGCTGAGCAGCAGAGAAAGAAATATTGTTAGTGGCTCGAATGACCTGTCTACCCGGGGCATTGGAAGTCCACCAAAATACGCAGTTGGCCAAGGAGATGTGAGTAAACAGATAACGTAAAATTTGTGTTCCTTCATTTTCTCCACATTTAATGAATGCAGTGACTGGACTTCACGAACGGGTTGTTTGGGACACTGTGTTCAGCAGGAAACGTCAGCCGAGCTGCTTTGAGAGAAACTGTTTGCAAAGCGTGACCTGCTTCAGGACTGTGAAAGCACTTCTC
Source organism: Eurystomus gularis (assembly GCA_013400335.1). Lineage (NCBI taxonomy): Eukaryota > Metazoa > Chordata > Aves > Coraciiformes > Coraciidae > Eurystomus > Eurystomus gularis. Next base: position 82,879 of record VZZY01014517.1, read on the forward strand.
CTTCCTTGCAGACCAGCAGGACGTGTGGCTTTCGTAAGGAACTTTACAACAGAAACTTCTTCCTCTTCCTTGATCTGCTTAATACCATTGAGAAACCATTGCTCGTATTACTGATGTCAGTTTATAGTATTTGAAATAGTTGGGGAAAAGAGTTTCAGTTTTACAAGTGAGGCTGTTGGAGTAATCACGAAGGTCACCAGGACAACCTCCATCCGGTGTTCAGCGTAGGCTGTCACCCCACGGAAGCATGGCTTTGCCGTGTGGGTGAGCCGAGCTGGTGGGTGCTGGTGGCAAAGGCCATGGTGTGCAGCACCAGCTCTGCCCCGGCGTGCTCAGCCCCGGCTGGGCCGTCTCGGCCTCGCTGGTCCTCCCCCTCCTTGTGCTTTTTGATTTGGTTTTCAGGTTTTTTTAATGACGTAGCCAACTTGCTAGAGTTTTTTGGAAGGTGAATTATATTTTCACGCTGAAACGGCAAGTGCTCTGCATGGGGAAGCTGGGTGGAGGGAGTTTGATAACCTCCATTTGGACGTTTCCACGCACCCACAGCAAATCCCTCCTGCCCTTGCATGGCTCCTTTGCCTGTTTATGAACCAATATGACCTTTGGCATTAGCTGAGATGCCCCAAAGTGGAGGGTTCTCATCCTGCTCTGCATTATTGGGCAGCAGCCAGCAGTGAGCAGAGCCAAGGTGGCCCTGGTGCAGGTGGCTGAAGGTGGTGTGGTGACCAGGGCATCACCATCCTGGCTCTGCTGGGCACAGACCTGACTACAACACCTTGAGTTGGCTGGGAAAGACCACACTGAAGGGAGACAGGTGGCTTAGGGAGGCACGTGGGGGTGGAAGTGGAAGGAACACGTTTCTTGGTGACAAATACCAACTCCTTTCCTAGTGTTTCATACATGGTTGAGAAGTTATCTCCATGCCTTTGTCCAATTAACCTACGGGCATGTGAAAACCATATCCTTTTGACAGTGGAAGAGCTGTAAAATGTTATTTACCCTAGCTGTAAAACTAAACATTAGTCTGTCGCATCCCAGTCAGCACAAAGCTTCGCCCCCTCAATGGCAGCCAAAAAGCTGCACATCAAGGCAGGGCCAGAGGAGCTGGCGGCAGAACTGCCCACGGGCTCCTGGCCAGGCTCTGCTGACTCAGCGCCGGGTCCAGCATGCCACGATGATGTTCTGAGAGCTCCTGCTTGAGTGCCGAGGAAGCTGTTGTTTCAGAGCTGGCTTTGTTTCCCTGGGTGGTTTCCAGGATGCATCTACCATCCGCTGACACGGTTCAGGAGCACCAGGAGCTGCTGAAACGCTGTGTCCTTGTCGAGGCAGCACACGCTCCCTTCGGAGCCACTCTAGTCCCATTTAACATCTCTGTCATTCAGCAAAGCAAAACTTTGGCCAGTCTCTGGCAGACAAGCACATATCCCTTCCCATCGGCCCACCAGCAAAACCAGTTAGACATCCTGAAATCTTTTTGGAGCTGCTCTGGATACAGAAGAGCTATCACCGGCCGAGGGATGGCTTTGGCAGGAGGGAGGGCGTGTGTCTGATGGAACTTTTTCAGTAATGAACCTGCCTAATTGCAATCTCTGATCATCATGGTTAAGCAAAAAATTCCAAGTCTTTTTTAGAAAATATTTTTGCTTTTTTTTTTTTCTTTATTTTTTAAATGTTTCTCTCTTCTCAGGCATGGCAAGATCCTGCTGGAAGCCATCAGCTTCATCACTTGGCCAGCCTGTCCTCCAAGCCAGGCTGGTGTCCAGCATCCTGCCTGGTCACCATGACAACATGATTGCACAGGACAGTGAAAGGAAAAAAAATCCTTCGGAAATCTCTGGAGCTCAAGAGGAATCTAAATAATTATCACCCCGGACTTCTGTCTCCAGGGACAACTGTGAAGGACCATGGTGACGCATGCTCTGATGTCAGCTCAGAGCCCTGGTGAACCCACCATAGGAATCCGCCATCGCCCGGCTTCTGGCCGCGTCCCAGCGCTCTTGGTGTCACGCCGTGAATGACAACGAGCAGAGGAAAGGTCCTCTCGGTGCATCAGGACCCCAAGCACTAATGAATGTTAACAGCTCGTTAAAAAGCCCGTGCTCCCGCATGTTAATAATGCGCCCGCTTCAGCGACCAGTGATAGTGCAAGATAGAACAATAATCGCAGTATTTAAGGGAAAATAAATAGATGAGCTGCCATGAAAGTTCACTTCTCTTGCATGGCCTAATTTTGCTTTTTATCGTCATGTGTGCCATGACTAAACGCGGGCAAACACGGAGGTGCAGGTGATCCATCGTCCCCAAGTATTGGCACAGATATTTGGCTGTTTGTATCTGCAATGGCTTTGCTTTGGAAGATGCTACAAAGCAAAGTGACGTTGGATGGGGCATGCTGGTTCCCCTGAGGGCTCCAGATGTTCTTCACCCTCCATCCTTCTCTCTTAGCATTTGCAGAGAGCATCTGCTCGAGGAATGATGGAGGTGGCACGAAGGAGTTTTCTCTGCACTGTTGTTCTTAGGTCTAATGGCAGCTTCAGATTTTAAGAGCAGAAAGCTTTTCAATTGGAGCAATGGTCACAAGTGGAAGGTCTTTCTGCGATGGGTTTGAGCATCAATAGTGATTCCTTCAGAAGGCTTACCACGTGGGTTGTTTGTGTGACAAGTTCAGGTGGCGTTTTGGAGTCACTGCAGCTATCCCAGGTTAGAGCCGCTGAATTTCAGGGATGTGATGATATATGCAGTGAGACAGACTCCTCCTGACCCTACCGAGCCAGGACTGTGCCCTCAGCCCCAGCACTTTGCTGTCTGAAGTGGCTGGTGCACATCTTAACTACGGATACTTCACTAAGGGGGAATTCGGGGTACATCACAGCTTTAGGAGAACCCCGGTTCTGAGCAGGGAGCATTTAGGCCACGGGAGCTGACTTCTTGCCCAGCTGATGCTGAAGAGTTTCAGCAGCTGCTCCAGCATCAGCTGCGTCCTTTGGTTTGGGTTTTTTTTAGAGCGAGAAAAAAAAGTAAAGGTTGCTGTCTGCCCACTTCATGATGCTCAGCCTGGAAATCCCAAGATTGTGGAGCAGAAATAATTGGATATAAAATGACAAAGTGGCATTATTATATATTATAGACTTTGTGCCAAATCAATACATGTCAGGAAGTATTTTCTACCTAAGAACTATCAACAAAGAAAGTTTTCCATGGTACTTCTCTAAATTTAGGGTTTTTTTTTTCCTTCTGCACAGAGTGTGTCTATTCAAGGAGCCCAGACCTTCTGGAGCAGCAGCTGCAGGAGCTCCAGAAGAAAGCAGTGTGTCACAGGGGAAGGTGACACAACCCTCCCCGGATAAAATTTCCTCTTCTTAACCAGGGCATGAAGTAACTCGACCAACTTTTTTGCCCTACAGAAACTCAAGAGAAAAGCTTTAAAGCTTTTGGGTGGTCCTGACAGATGAGCAGGTGTGTTCACCAGCAGTATTTTACCAGCACTACCTGGATAATTCAGGAAAACACTGCGGCTCGTGCCCAGGTCTCCTCTCCTCAGCGAATTTCCACCCTGATTAACAAACGGCTTTATCTAAAATAGCATCCTCCCTCTCTGCTCCTCGCCACTCTGCATCCAAGCCCTCAATTCCACAGGGCAGTGGAGCTGGTAGGTTAAAGAGCCGCGCGGGACCGCTCACACACACCCAGCACGCTGGTCTCATCCTGCCAGGCACTGGGAGCCCTCCGAGAAATAACTAAAGGAGCAGAGCTGACCTGGTTGGGCTCTGGAACAGGCTGCCCAGGGTGGTGGTGGAGTCACCATCCCTGGAGGTGTTTAAAAAACGAGTGGATGTAGCACTTGAGGTCATGGACTAATGGCTAGAGAGATGTTAGGATGAAGGTTGGACTTGATGATCCTGGTGGTCCTTTCCAACCATAATGATTCTATGATTATTTCACTACTCACAACCTCCACAGAGGCTCCGCACGCTCAGGGGAGAGGGGTCTCACCTCAGCACACCTCATTGCCAGCAGATAACAAAATGCAACAACCCTATCAACACCACAAAATTATTCTAAGAAATAAGATTGTTTTTTTTAGGCTAGGTATTCCATCAAACATCACCTCCGCTCCTGTGAGCAAAGGTCTCCAGACCAGGGAGGGCAGGATGCCCAGCACCGTAGCTGAGCACCCTGAACATTGCTCAACAAGTGCAGGTGACAAACGACCTGGCCGTTAATTAAAAGCTGATGATGTTCTGCAAGAAAATTGCTACCAGGTGTTGTGGGTAAATAAAAGGTGAGGTGGGGTTGGTGGTTGTTTGCCCTGGAGAGCTGGAGGAGAAGAGGGAGGGGCAGGTAAGAGGGGGCTCTTTGCCTTCAATTTTATTTAATTTTAAAAATTTCATTAGAGCTTTCTTGCTGGTGTCTGGGGTGCAGTGCTGTCTCCTGGCTGGTACTGCAGGCAGATGTCCTTTTATTTTTTTTTCCCTCTGGGACTCTCTGATTTGAGCAGATCTAAATGTTGTCTGGTGTTTCTGTCTTCCTGAAAGGAGGAAAAAAAAAAGGTAAGAAACCAAGAAAAAGCTTTGATACCTTAAAAGACCTGGCAATGCTTAGTTCTTGCCTCTGGTTACCTGCCATGTGAGACCGCTGGTGGGGCTGGGGCTGTTTTGCAGGAGGAAACCTCTGCCCTGACTCCACACTCGCATCTGGAGTGACCGAACTGCCTCTGGGCTCTTGGTGAGGTTAAAAATCACACTTCTGCTCTAAGTGAAGCTCGAACTTCTCCAGAGGATGTAAAACCTCATCCTGCTCTACATCCTCTGAGTAGTCAGAGCCCCTGAAACTCAGGCTAGAAAACTTTTTTTGGGGTGCAGCAGTGGGGGAGCTAAGCCATGAGGGCTCTGGGGCATTGAGGAGGAGCAACAAATATTCCCCCTCAAGCAACAAACCAGCTCCCAGGCTCTCCCTGACTAGTAGGGATGGTGCCCGGGGCTGTCGCATCCCCCTTGGCAGCTGCCTGTGGAGATGCAGCTGCTCCAAGCAGGTCCCATATACCAGGAAATGAACTACTTCTGGCAAAATGAGCCAGAATTTTGCAAATGTCCTGGCTGCTAGACTTGGTTGTGATTCACCAAAGGATGGGTGGTCATCTCTTCATTTTCTTGTTTGGGTGACAGACCTGAGCTGGTCCCGGGTGATGGACGCCTCGCGAGTGGACTTTCTCCTGAGTGCCAGAAGTGGGTCTGAAGAAGCCCTACAAGAGAAGAGCAACGTGAGTACAAGGGGGTGTGTGTCTGCATGTACGCGGCACCCCACGTAGGCACATTTAATTTTATAGCTGCATTAAAGAAAAGTGAGGTTATTGGGGAGAAAAGGCAACCAGCTGGACTTAGAAATACCCCATGGCGAATTCCCTGCAATCCAGGCAATTTCCCTTCTCTCTTGTAGAAGCCATGAGCTGCATGTTTGAATGGGAGGGTTCTGAGCAGCCTTCGGGGGTCAGGGAAGCCCCTCGTGGGGATGGCCACTCCATCCGCACCCTTCCTGCTCCGCGGCTGCTCGTGGGAGTTCTCCTCCTGCCTCCAGCCAGAACAAGCACTTAGGGCTGCTGCTTTCCACCGAGTTTCATAAATTGCGTTATTTACGGCGACAGCTCTGGTTCACTCTTACTCCCCTGTAATGAAAGCCCGCTGTAGTCATTTGAGTTCCCCCTCAGCACAAATAACTATTTATGTGGTGAGTGTAGGACTTGGTCTTTTGAAATGTTGTGTGTTACCCCGGCTATAAAAAATGCTTGTGTGCTTTTAAGGTCCTTAAATCACGCGACAATGGGAAAAAGGGAACATAACAAGGGGGGTGGAAAGGGGGTTCTGGGCAAAATCACCCTGATATTCACAGCACGGGTGGCAGATGGGTTTAGCTGTGAGAAGAACCAAGGATGAACTCAATCTAGGGGTGGATAAGGGTGGTGGATGCCGCCTGGGTGCTGTTCAGCATCCCTACCTGTGCATCCTCCTTCCCCCATCACATCCAAATGCCAAACCGGAGGCTCTAGAACAACACACAGAGTCAGCAAGAACGCATTTATGTGTCACAGCCGACCGTAACCGCCCGCCAGCCCAACCTGGCATGTCACGGTGTCGCAGGGTATTAAGAAGTTATCCTGCGCAGCGTTTCACACCAACTGGTGACTTGTCATTCAGATGGTTAATAGCTGCTCCCGTGGTTCGCCCAGCAATGTTACGTTATTGTGTTCCCTCATCTGTGACATTTCAAGGGAATCAATAGAGCTTTTAAACAAGTCTCTAAGCGGCATTTATGATCCTTGTATTCCAGTTTTCTCCCATTCAGAGGGAATTTGTGCACACCTCATAGAGCTGGGAAGGGTGATACATCTTTAGCTCATTGCAGGAGAAATCTCATCTTTTACAGCTCCCAATTACTGGTAGGTGCTTATTTCTTTTATCCAAGTCTCATATCAAGCACTTTACCAGCCTGAGCAGAAGCCGCCCAGGGAAGGGAACGACCAGATCACCCCGTGCATCAGCCGGTGCCACAGCGCTGGATGCTCGCAGGGGCTCTTCCAGCCTTGGCATGGTTTTATTTGCCCTTTCTGAAGGGCCGTGGAAAAGATACTGTCCTCAGCAGCAGCCGTGCACGTGTTGAACTTGTTAATGCAATACGAGCGGCTCTTCTTTCCATCCCTGAAAGTAATTCTTATTGAGACTTTAAATGGATAATTGACTGGATCGAGCAAAGCTCCTCAAAGCTGCAAGATCTAATTCAATATATAATTCCCTATCTCTCTTTATCTCAGTAAGATGTTCCTCTAAGGAGAGGGATGTCCCCACAGAGCAGCTATAGACGCTGCTGCGTTGCCAAACCTTGGGTACCTCACACAGCAGGGTAAACTTTGATCCCAGTAAATTTGAGGGGGGATATTATTGATAATATGATAACAGCAAGAGCTTGTATTAAAAGCTGTTTGTGTTAGCTGCCAGAGTTACATCTCCAGGTACTTCTTCTGTCCCTTTGCTCTATTTTGGGGAAGGAAGGACTTCTGAAATACCTTTTATTTTGCACTGCATAGAAAATTTGACGCTGCTTGGGCACTGGTAGCTCATGGCATGTTGTCTCCAGCTCAGCCCGTGCTCCCCTTCGTGCCTGCCACCAGCTTGAGACAGCTCGTTGGGAAATTTCCAGCTGGGATTCATCCCCTCCCATGCCTACACCTCTTCTCCAGGGATCTTCCAGCCTGTGACCTCCAGCACCAACATGGTTATGCAATTATTTCACGTCCCTTCCCCAGGCGCGATGAGAAGCTTGGTGAAGTGCAGCAAGTTCAAGCTCTGCTGAGGAGTGTTGCTATTTCTGGTCGGTGCTGCTGAGCCTCTGCCCTGCTCGCTCACCAGTGAGAAATACCCTTACGGAGGGTTTTACTTAGTGGCTAGCCTAGAAGGGAGACGTGCAAGCTCTTAAAACTGGGTGAAGAATATAATTGCTCTGTCCTTGGGAAGTGAGAGGCGATGCTTGTGCCAGCCCTCCTCTTCTTTCCCTCTTCCAATTGAGAAAAACACCTGAATCATGCATGCACCACCTCTGCACCACTTCTTGTGTCCTAAATGTAACTCCCAGGATGCCTTGAAGTCCATTAAAAGCAGCAGAGTTCCTCCTGCTTTGAGCGAAAGCCAGCTGGAGTTTGTCTTTCCATGCATTAACGTCATGTGCCATTAACAGGTACACGCCAGTCCTCGCCTGACCCCGTGATGGATCAAGGAAAGGTTGATAAGCTTTCAGTTTCCATCATTTATTTGTAGGTTCAGATGCCTTTCAGCAGAAAAATCAACAAAATTCTTTGTTATCCTGACTTAAACTGGAAACAACAATCTCTTCTTTCCTTTGAGTCCAGAAGCGTGAGGTTATTTGGGCTCAAAATCCAGTGTGTGCTCGTGGTTTTCTGCTTCCCAAGGTGTCTGAGCTCCCCAAATCTTGCCCGGCTCGCCGATGACACGGTGGGAAAGGCCAGCTTCATTTATTTAACCTAAATCCCCAGGCAATGCACTCGATGGGCCGCTCTGTTGCCATTTAAATATTTATGTAGAGCTATCAGCTGCTTGACCTGTTTCCTTCTCCATTAAACACGCCCTCCTTGCTACAGGAACGTGGCTTCTGCCATTTCTGCTGTGACTTAGTCAAACCCAGCCCTCTGCAGAGATTTGAGGGGTCGTGTTGTATTTTCCTGTAAGTAATCCTCTGGTTATGAACTTTTCTCGCTGTCTGATGTGCTGGGAGTCCAAGAAGTGCTCCCTTGCTTTAATAGGCCTTTGGGGAAGCCTGCATGGAAGAATGAAAATGGCAATATTCTGTATTTCTTAACCTTCATTATATTTTGATGGATTTTTTATAGCTTTCCTGATTAGTTTTGAGGTTGTTATTTTTTTAATACACTTTCCCTCTGCCATTTATTTTTTTTTTTTTTTTTACATCTGAAGGAAGCAGACACATTCTGCAGCCTCTACACCCCTTGGTCATTTTTCATTCTGCTCCTCAACCTGACGGATCTTTTCAGTTCAGGGTGATTAACGACTTGGCAGGATCCGAGCTGGCGTCTCCACAACAAACCCATAACAAACCTCCTCTGAGCAGGGCTCACCATACATGGTTAGTTTTTTCTTTTATAACCTTTATTACATATATCCTCACACCTTGACAAGAGGTGAGTATTTTTTTCCAGTGATGATGCTCAGCTGCTCCGGAGGCAGGTTTGTTCCCACGGTCTGTAGCCTTCAGCCTTGGCTCCTCTTCCCCACCTGCTCAAGTGTTTTCTTCCATGCTGAGACCCAACAATCATTAGGTCAAGCTTTCATTAATTCCCTAGGGAAAATGTCCTTGGCTCTGGATGTTTATAAAGCCTTCTTGACTTCTGCAGCTGTTCTTCAGGCTTTTTGTTGCCACTTGTTTTATTTTTCAAATAAAATCTTTTTTGGTTTATATTCCAAAACCCAACCAACTCCAAAAAATATACCTACAATTTGTGAACTCTTAAATCATAGAATCCCAGGTTGGAAGGGATCTCCACGATCATCTGGTCCAGGCTTTTTTGGGAAAAGCCTTGTCTAGACAGGATGACCCAGCACCCTGTCCAGTTGAATCTTAAGCGTCCAACGTTGGGGACTCCACCACTTCCCTGGGGAGGTTCTTCCAATGGCTGAGTGTTCTCACTGGAAAAAGTTTCATCTTGTGTCTAATCAGAATCTCCCCAGGAGTAACTTGTCCCCATCACCCCTTGTCTTTTCTATGTGAAAAGGGAGTCTCCATCTTCTTTGTAGCCACCCTTTGAATACTAGGACATGGTGATAAGGTCCCCCCTGAACCTTCTTCTCTCCTTGCTCAGCTGGGGCTCCAGGGAGCTTCCTGCCATGTGTCCCAGCATCACCCCATGCAGGGATCAGCCGCCTCTTCCCCAGGGGCCACCAGCAGCATCTTCTGTTCTTTGGGGGTTGATCCTGGGGAGCACTGAGGCACCCCAAAGGTGTTGGCTTGGTGATGCTCATGGGAGCATTTTAGCAGCACAGAGCCAGTTGGATTCCAGGTATCATTTCCCAGCTCAGCAGCAGATTCTAGCCTGAAAATCCTGAGAAGTGCCCACCTCTGTTCATTACGTGGCCATTAACCAAAAATAGCCACTTTGTAACCTTCATAACCGAACTCTGGGGCAAAACATGAATACACACCTGTGATCAAAGTGCGTTCCACTCAGCTACGTCATGATCAGAGGAAAAAGTTCCATTTTATTAATTTTGTAGAAAATTTATGGTCGCCTCTGCCTAATGAATACTAATAGAACCTTTAAAGCTCATTTAGCAACTACATGCAATTAAAGGACAATGAGAGGCATTACTTACAGAGCACATTCGAGCGTTACTGAAATATCCCGTTTGTTTATCGCAATAATTGCAAAATAAAATACATCGATTGCTCCGTATTTATAAATTCAAGAGCTATTTGGGTCTGTGTGCGCTCTTTCTAATCTGTAATGAAGGTTATAAAAGGAACAAGCGTCTTAATGAAGAATGCAAGGGAAACTCTAAACCAGCATGAAATTGGAGAAATAAGACATCATGAGTCAGTCATTTACTGATGTTCTCTCTCCTCAAAGTACACGGGTGATGATGCAAACAGGATGTGGGAGGATTTGGGGATATTTATGAGCAGGTGCTCTTCAGCTGGAGTCAGGTTTGAAATAATTGACACCTGGAGGCAGAGTCTTCTGGGGGATTGTGGTGGGCAACAGAGATGCTTCTACAACGTGTCTTTGGATTTATATCACCCCCAGGGCCCTCGATTTATCTTCTAGGGTTTTTTTTCCCCCTCTTAATGCCCCTGAGAAAGGTGCTGACCAGGTGGCATCTGTGCCAGTATCACTCTGGGTTGCTCTGGACATGGCACTAAGCAACACGTGGAGAACAACAACAAACAGGTTCTACTGGTGTGTTGGAGACCTTCAGCCCTGCCTTCCCATGAGGTCTTTATGGGAAGCTGGGAGAAAAGCCCCAAATCATGCTGCCAAATGGGGTGACAGTGCCCAACCTCCCCTCCTGCTGTGTTTCTCAGGCATGGGAGGGGATGGTCGCAGGGACAAGTGCCATCAAGCCCCAACCGTGCAATAAAGGTTTTCAGTCAAGAGCCACCTGCTTCCTGAGCCATTCTAAAATCTTAAGATGCTGACTGATGTTGCTGGAACCAATAAGGAAGTCCTGGGTAAAGAGGGAGGAAAGCTTTTACTTTGCTCTTGGGCTTTTTTTTTTTTTCATTTAATGAATTCTTTTGCTTCAGTAGCTTTTGAGATGGGAGCACTGTTGGGAAACAAGAAGTACCGCACAAAGGGATGGCAGCGTGAAATGTTTCGGGGCAGAGTGCTCACAAAATTTGACGGAATGAATGAGCGGTTTCTTGTCCTCCAAATAGTATTTTTAGCAAATGCAGAACTTTGATTAACCAGCAAACCTGCCCTGGGACAAGCAGCAGAAAGCTGTGACACCTCACCATGGTCCAGGCACATCTCGTGCACATCCCCCCCGAGGTGCAGGGCCGGGTTGTTCCCATGGCAACGCTGCCAGTGCTGGACCAGGGAAGGTATATGCCGGTCGTTAAGTGGTACTGACACTAATGATATAATTAGCTGTGTTAAAAGTCATGTCTGGTAGCATCTACTTTGTTTCCAGGGTGACTAAAACACCATAAATAATGATGTCCAGCGGTGTTTCCATAGAGCTGCTGTCCCTGGCAGGAGCGGGGCTTCAGAGGTCCTTCATGGTCAATGGGCAGGAGATGGACACGTTGAAAGTTTCCATCCTGCCTCTCTAACCAGCAAGGCCAAGATGGCTGAATCTTGCCCTGACAAAAGGAGCAGCCTGAGGCTGGCCTCCTTCTTCCCTGGCTTTCCACAGGTAGGCGGTGGGTAAACACATCAAGAGTCTGGCATCAGGAACTCACGAGCAGGAGCCCAAATCTCAGTTCTTGCCTCCAGCTCTCCCCAAAGCTGACAGGGAGGAGAAGGAGATTTTCAAGTGAAAACCACTGATTTGTCAAAAAGGGGAAGAACGTGGTTTTAACCTGCTTCAGCCAAAGGTTTCTGGTGGAGAACCACTTCTTTGGCAGCTTGCTGCACAGGCAGGAGAGCTCAGACACCCAGATCGATGGGTGTCATCACCTCACCATGTGTCACACATGTCCCCTGGCCCGTGGGGAAATCCCTGTGGGTCCCTAACTCCTCGCACCTTTGCCATGCACCCACCCCAGGCTGTTGTCCATCTGCCCAGACAGTTTTCATTTGAAATTGCAGGTCTCTTTCACAAATGTGGGGTTTATCATGGATCTGATGTCCTGATGGCCCTGGTCTGAGGGATGCACATGTTTTAAACAAGCCAGGGTTTGGGAAGGAATCTGTCCTCAGGAAAAACTCGCTCTCACGCGCTCCTTTTGCCGTGTTTCCAAGAGGTTGTGGTTTGCAATTTCAATTCTTCTGACTTTTTGCTGAAGCAGAGGGCTCGATTTGGTTCAGCTGCTCCGCTGCCCCCCATTAATGCCGCGTACTTTGTTTTCAGGTTAATTAAATGCACATATTGCCTTTGTCATTCTAACAGCCAAGCAAGCCAATCCACCTCAGGGGTAAGAGCTGGTGACCACCAGCCACGAGCTGCAGCAGCCATGGTTGGGTCGTGGCCCTGGTGAGGCTGAGCTGCTGGTGGGGTCATTGGCGTGGGCTTGGGAGGAAGCTTCATGTGGGAGACAGGGAGAAGAGAGGAGGAGGAGAACACACCTTTTTAAATGAAAAGCAATCTTGAAATGTTGCATTCACGTTAAAGGAGAAGCAGAAAACCATGAGCAAAAGGCTGAGCCTGATCCAAACCCCAACAATATGGAAGGGGATGACTTCTACTGACTTCCAGCGGCTCTAAAACTGGCTTTTTACAGTGTCTAGGATGCAACCGTGATGGAAGAAAATCCCAAAGCCTCTATCTTTACTGTTCTTTTATTCACTCTGGTCTTCTTAGCTACTTTTTATTGAGCTCTTCAACTTAATACTATAAAACCACAGTCGATCGCTGTCAGCACGAGCTGCACGAAACCTGTACGCGTGGCTTCCAGCTCTGCCGCCTTGGACTATTCATGAGAAGTGAACAAAAAAGATTTTTAATATGAAGATGTTAGAATTCATTGACTGAATGCATTATTTAATGAAAGAGCTAATCAATGTAATAAATTATTTAGAGGTTAATATTAGACCGGCTGCGCTTGTCCCACGCTATTAAATTCAACAACTGCGATGCCGTTTCTTGTCGTCTTCCTGCCTCCTGATTGGAAACATGACTGAGCGTCGGGGCTGGAACCTACACTTTAATCAACTTCTAAAGAAGCGTAACGAGTTGTTTGTACTTTAATACGAGAAATTCGAAACTCTGTCTTCTGACCTGGTAGAAGCTGTTGAAGGCAGGTCACATGTGGAGACCCTTGAGTGGCAAATGTCATTCCCTGGGACCTGCCAGAGCAATGCAACAAGAAGAGGCGAACGTCAACGTCCATTTTTATCCTTTAGGCAAAGCTACAAGCTGCAGTTCCAGCCTATTGTCTGGAAATGCATCAGCATCTTGAGCGGGGACTTGTGCTCCTGGCGCTGGCTCTGCTCCGTGGGAAGATGGGATGGAGGACGTCAAAATCCCACCAGTTGTGTTGTGCAGAAACACGGGGCCATACGGGCGGCATCGTGTGCGGGTTTATTCCAGACAGCAAAACATGACGAGAGCGAAATAAATGCCTATCGACAACAGGATGAGAATATTTAGAGGGAAAGGAAATACAGGGTGGGGGGAAAGGGGCTGGTGTTGGAGGGCAGGGCTTGCGAGAGAGCGCGGCAGCACCGGGGTGGGGTTGGCTGTGCTGTCTGTATTCGCAGACACCCGGCACACGTGGAAAATGGAATTAGAAATGATGTCAGCCTGTGTACATACAAGCACACGCTTGCCCACGAACACACACGCGCATGGCGCGGACCCAGTTCTCTGGTGGACTCTCCTTCATTCTTATTTTGTAACCCATAGCTGGGCGAGCTGCCTTCCCGTGTAATTTATCAGGGTATTGAATTGCTTTCCATGGTAACTAATCGCGATTTCAGAAACACGGGTTCTGCCGTGGTACAAGATGAAATGGAGCCGCGTATGGAAGCAGATGGTAAGACGAAAATTGCTTGTTTATAAAGTAGTATTTCATGATGGAGGCCGATGGAGCAGAACAAATGGGGGGTGGCAGGGAGGAGAAAACAAACCATCCCTCCGGTACCTCCATGTATGTCCTCAGCAAAGCGCCGGGTGGATATTTAAGGAAAGGAAAACCCCCTCTGCGGGCTGCCGTCCCATTTCCCGTTTTATTAAGAGGGAGACTATTAAAAATCCGGCTGTACAAAAGAAAAGGAGCAGTCAGGAAATGAAACGATGATGGAATGGTTATTACCGGTTAAAACAAAATGGGAAGGCTTTCACAAAGATGTACCCATTCCACTATGGAAACCAGGTGAAAGAGAACGTTTTGAGCAATGCTTAAAAAAATAACCCAACGTTGTTTCTCCAGGCTGTGGGTGTCTTTTTGTCCCCAAACGGCAGAATCTTTGCTGTATGTGACCCGCAGCCACTCTACTGCAGAGTCAACGCTGCAAGAGGCTAAAAGGCAACAAATTCCCAAGCCAGGGATTTCCGGGCTCTCACATGGGGCTAAATCCTCCAGCACGTTCCTCTCCCACCTCTGGAGAGCACCAGGGGGTCCATGGGATCTAACAGGGTTTTGACACCTCCAGGAAGAAAGAGCAATATTGTTTTATAAATATATCCTAAAAATACGACTGAATTCACGATCAGGAGCTGAATAATTAAAAATATCATGGAAAATAAGATCGAATTAATAAGCCGCAGTTCAAAACCCAGCCTATGATACGAAAAAAACCACCCTAAACCCCCCAAAATCCAACTAAGCACCTGGAAAGCTGTGATGACCGTGGTGATGTCGCCTAAGTGAAAACTCAAGAGTTTGCAGGAGTTTCTCTGACCTTGGTCCAACATCACGGGCTTTGGCCAGGTTCATTTTCGACAGCAACTCCACAGCCCGGGTAAATATGTGTTTAGGTTTGTGGCAACGTGCGTGCAGCGTGGGTAAGATCCGGTTTTAGGCATATGGGAAGTCAAATAATTTGCCAAGTATTAATTTTATTTACTCAGCAGCCACGTTTTTATTAAACAAATATATATCTAGGCACTTAAAATGTGAGTATTTGACACAAGCCTGCTTGACAACTAGCGCAGAGCCGTTCCAACGCATCAGAGATGTTCAGGAGAACCTGGTTGTTCTGTAGCTTCCAGTGGAGGTCTGAGGGTGGGTCAGTGGTCAACCTGAGCTGGTGGTTTGTGGACCTAACAAACCATAGCCGACCCTTCAGTTCTAACATCCCAGTTTGGTGGCCAGAAGAAGTCTGCATGCTCGACTTGATGTCCACCCAGAATAACGATGGTATTACAAGCGAACCATACTTTAAACAAGAACATTATTTTAATGACTGCTCCCCAAATACCCAAAGGCACTAGTCAACACTGCGGACTAATGACCTACAGATTTGTGTGATTAGTACACGTTTTTAGCATTACAATATTTTTTCAACGGCACACCAAGTGCAACACTTCTTCTTCCATCTGCGACAGCTTTCTCCTGGATACCCTTGGTTTGGTTTAACAGAAAAACGTATCAAAAACGGAGCTGTAAGGATCGTGCTGACCATCCAAGCTCTCGCTGCCGTACTCTCTCCAGGTATTTCTACCAGTCGGACTGGATGCACACTGCAGAACTCCGAATTTATGTTGCTGTAGCTCCTCCAACATCAGTCAAAGAGGACCGACGTGTTGCGGTGGTAAATCAGACCCGTCACTTCCCAGGTCTGCAGACGACGCAACATCTCGGCTGAGGACCACGGCACGTTTCTTTTCTCCATCGCAAAAAACCTTTGTCATGTGTCGAGGATAAAGCTCACAAATGACATTTGAAAGGAACTACCATAAAGTATATACTTCAAATAGACCTTTTACAATATAACACAAAAGTCAAACGACATTCGTTGAGGCAAGCACTTGAAACTTCAACACTGAGGTCCTGACAACATCAGATTAAGCTGTAAACCTGAAGAAGTTTGACGTGATTAAATAAAACCAGCGTAACAATTCCCAGGCATTATAGTTATCGAACAGATTGTAACGACGAGCTATAATTATGATGTAAACATGACGCTCGGGAGACTGGGACCGAGAAAACTTGATTCTGGGTAGATTTGTATCTGCGCACAGTGAAATCAGTAACCACTGGAGAAGAGGATAAGTACATCTCACTTACTGATGTCAGCAAGCACAGTCCACACAGCATCATCCCCCTTTTAATATTAGTTTACAGAATCACCGCTACCTTCAAAAAAACCCCCTCTCCGGGTCAAATCCTGCTGCCAGGTATCAATACCACGTTTGGAAGGAAATATTTGAAACCATCCGATTGAGTTAATTGCCTCTGTATGCGCGGATATGTTTTTATATATAAGTATATATCAAACGATACACCTCGCTTACCCTTCAAAGCTGAACTACCTCTAGGTAAGAAATACAAGACCTTTTTTCAATAAATTTCAAGGGTTTATTGATACCTGAGACATTTTTGCATATTGATGTCTTTGTACCTTTACCTCTAGGTACTCACGCAAGTCCTTTCATCTGGGGTCTCCCGCAAAGCCCTTGAGTTACGTGGATTCTTCCCACAAACTGCACCGACTTTGGCTGAGTCCTTCCTTACCTAACCCGGATGTATAAAAGAGAATTAAATCTAGATATTTAACGAAGAGTGGCTGTACAAGCAGGCAGGCTGGTTCATACAAATCCACAGCTAGTTCACCATTCCTGGCACTTTTCACAACATCTGGTTCGAAGAAAAAGAATTACAGTCCTTTATCCAGGGTGACACGTGTTGCTACTTGGTTAAAAAACACCTTTTTGAAGTATTTCTCCAGGTAATGGATCATGGGCTGTACGTGACAAGATAAAAAGGCTCCTTGTTGCCTGACCTTTTCCCTGGTTCTTGAGAAGATCGACCCATTTCTCCACCCAGCAAAGCCAGCAAACCTGGAGTGGAGGAGTAACAAGTTGATGCGGCTACACCGCGGTAAGGTCACAGCCCACTGCAGATGGACTGAGATTTTCAAACAAATTTAAGGACTTTAGGAGCCTGGTTCCTCCTGAAACTCAAGACATGTGGATGCCCGAGTCCCACAGATCCACCCGGCTGTGCCTGGTCCAGCTTTCAGCTCTGCAGATCCCACACGCTGAGTGCTGAAGCAAAAGCAGGTACACAACCTATGTAAGGCTCTTACAGAACTTCACAGTGCTCTTTAATTTGGCGAATACCAAACTCAATTTAAAGGTTCCCTTTGCAATCTGAAGAGCTCAATTAAACAAATGAAAACCCCACCACGTTTCACTCCATTTCGCTTCTGACAGGGGGAAGTGCTTCCAGGCACCTCCAGCGTTATCGTGTCTGATAACACAGCAACTGGAATTGCCGGTTTTATTAAATATAGTTTAGCCCGTGGAACGACACCAGTGCAAGTGAATTAAAGTGTGCTTTCGGACACGGCATTGGGCGTACTTGAAAAATCAGCAAAAAAAAAAATAGTACTACATTCCTGCAAGATATCACAGAATGAATCAGCTTCCGCGTGGCTGAGCACACTCTTGATGCAGCGGAGACATTGTTTTTTGCACTGCATTTTACAGAACAGAGTTGAATTTCGTGCTGATGGTCAGCAAAGTCGTCTTTAAGCGGCTCTTTGTTGTACTGTACAGGCATTGAATGGAGAGGAAAGCTACATTTCCCTGGCCACGGGGCTTCATAGACCTTAGAAATTTTCGGAAGGTTGATTTAAAGCAGCGGGTATGTAGCACAGTTCCGTGTGCAATCAATCAAAACGCGCTTTCCCAAGGAGAAGAGGTTTCTAAGCCCTGACACCTGCAGTAAATGGGTAAAACGCAGTCAGTGCTTTCAAACACGAGGAGGATGAGGACACGACGTGATGCACCAGCGACGAACCCGTAGTACGACACAGTGACAAGCATCAGATGGAGGAAACTCGACCGCTTGCATCTCCAGTCGCCCGTTCCGATCACACAACCGCGCCCGTTCCAAATCTCCTTTTCGTACTATTCCTTCTTGCACCATCCTCAGCATCTAACCGGAGGAGTTCTGGTGGGAACAGCGCAGCTCCCCCCGTCCCCAGCCTGCCCCAACTGAAGCTGAGGGTGCACACCTCTGACCTTCAGCGCTACAAACACCCTTTGGTGGAGTCCCAAGGGCCTACGTGTCCCTTTCTGGAATTCAGGAGCTCCTGGCGTGGTTGCCAACAGCGCGAGGACTTTGACGGAGCAACTGGCACAGCGAGGCACTTATGTGACATGTTTAAAACTTCTCTTTGGTAAACACTCACTCACACAAAAACTTGTAATTGATGTTTTACTTCCCGATCGTCAGAGAAATCTTCATTTTGCTACTGGCATGTGTGCGTGCAGGTATCGCAACACACACCGGACATTGCTAAAAGGTCTTTGCAAATGCCACTGCCAAGGATTTGTTGGAATTCAGCTAAAAACAATGCAGCCCTGGGCTTTTTGTGTTTTTTTTTCCTGACTCTCATTATACATTAAAGCGTCTCTGATCAATAACAAATCAGCAATAGAAAGCGAGCCCTACATGCTCCATTTTCACCTTCTTTCTCCCTCTATTGCCTTGTTTATCAAGACCAATTTAATCAGATTCGTTCTCTCTCTTACAACTTTCATTATCTCTGAGGCAGACCCGGGGGAGGGTCTGACACCGCATTATTCACGCAGTCAAGTCTCAGTGGGATCAGCGGAAATTTGGGATACACAGAAACGCCGAGTCTGCTCTTGGTGGGGATGTTTCCTGCTAAACCGTTACTACACAGTGCTCCGGTGAGGAGAGGGACCTCACGTCTCTGCTCGGACCTAAGAGTGACCAGAGCCTCTAAGGCAGAGCTCAAACCACCAAGAGACAGCCCATCAACGCCTGTTTCCCAAAGGTGCTGCGAATAAACCGTTGCTGGAACTGCACGGCCAGAACGGATGGATGATCTGCTTTAGCGTACCCAGAACACTTCTAAAATCAGGCATTTCTACGGAGAGGTATTTTATTGGCTTAATTTTTCATTTACACTATGGATTAAGAATTTTTTAGAACCCAGAGCTTAGTGCATGTCATTTTATAAAATTAGAATAATGGATATCCTTCTCTTTTCATTGAAAACACAAAGTATCGCCCAAACACACGCGGGGGAAGAAGTACTCCACGAATGACAGCCATTTCACCTCTTTCACGATCTGCTGAACGGCGGTTTAGACATTGATCAACCAACGAACTTTGGCAACTTGCACAAAAATATGTTCTTAAATCAAAAGTGATGATAGAACTTGCTATAACGAGGCCTTTATTATGGAGAGAACCAGAAAGAGAGAGGGGTGTGAAGTGCTGAGGAGGTGACCGTGTTCCTAAACCATGCTGCTTTGCATCTGTATGTGAAATGGGTACGGCTGGTAGATGATAGGTGGTTGTCCGTGAGCTATGTAGTAACTGCTGAAGCTTCTGTCACTGATATATGGAGCGGGCTGATAATAGCACGTTACGTTGGCCGCGTTTGGGATGATGTTTTGTTCTCCGAGTACTTTTAATGCCAGAATTGTGATCATATTCAGGGTTTGTCTTCGCTCGTGTCCCATGAGACAGACGGTGCTCTCGTTTACAACTCCACGCAGAGTCATCAAGTAGTCATACTTGCTTTTCTCTTCCCCAATGAAGTGGTTGCGCAGATACGACTCAATTTTCCTTTGCTGCTCAGCAACATCTGGAAAATCAATGAAGAACCTGGAGCACATGTAACGTTCAAGAGATTTAATTTCAGCTTCATCAGCTGGCTTAAAGTCACGAACCAGGAGGTTGCTGTACTTCAGGAGGCCACCTCCTCTGATTTCCTCCGGGTTCCTTGTGGAAATCAGTTTGTATTTTAAGTGGTCCATCGCTTCGTTGAAGTCTCCATACATACTCTCGGCGATGACCGTGGGGTGAGAGTCTTCTGTCAGCTTGGAGTCTGTCGCTCTGTAAACGTTCAGTATGGAGTCCAGGATGATTTGGAAGGAGTCCACGCTAAACTCAAACTGCCGTCTCAGCGAGTTGACAAACTTTAATTCTACATTCTTGCCGCTGTTGTTTGACAGTGAGATGAGACTCCAGCGATCGTGGTCGGTGGAGACTTTGACCATCTTCTGCACATAGGCATCTTTCATGGTCTGAGCCGTGATTTTTTCCTTATTAACACATTTAGGCAAGAAGTCCAACAGGCAATTAAGAACTGCTTCCTTAACAACCTGGAACTCGAGCTCACTTGGCAGTTCTACCCCAAAAATGATGTCTAGGTCCTTGTAACTGGTTCCGTTCTGCTTTACAAGGATGTGACTGGCTGTGGAACCGTTCAGGCGGATATCTCTAACGTTGATTTGCTTTTCAATGAGCTGCTCCTTTACCACACGAATGATATCCTTCGGCTTTACGTCCAGCGTTGGAAAATTTCCTCTCCCGTGAATAGGTATGACCTCGGCTAAAACTTGATCCAGGATTTTAATCTGATCCCAGGTGAGACTACTGAATCTGTGGTCTAAGTCCTCAGTCATTGTGATGTCAGTTGGCTAACTAGGGAGAAACAGAAATTAAGAGACAAATGTTAGAACTTGCTCAGATACACGAGAGCCTGACATTTCACTCGGTTAGAACAACCACGTGCCTTCCTTCCTCGGCACAGTGACAAAGCAGTTCAATTTACAGAGGCACAATCCCAGCTAACAGTCTGAGTCAACCGCTGCACTTGTCGCAGGCTTTTAATTGAATTTTAATGGACTTGGGTTTCAATCCTGCTGAGAAACCATTGTGCTGTTGTATAACCCACGGCTCCAAGTAAAGGCGGTAAACCATATAGGCTTCATTTAAAACTACTCGAAGGTTAATAGCATTAAATACTTGGTGGTTATAATGAAACTCCAAATAGATTTCACTGTGATGAGCTAAAACGAGCTAAAATGAGCAAACTTGTTCTTTCTATCCTGCCTAGAAATCTCCCCCTGTTTACATTTTACAAAAAGGTGCCAAGCCCACGATATTGGTTTAAAAATTTTTCTAACTGGTCATACGCGAACATTATTTTAATTAGATTTTTGTAATGGGTATCTCTATTTTAATTTTAAAATTTTATTTATGTGTACTGTGCTAAACAAAAGCATACCATTATCTAATTGGGTGCGATTACCGTAAGCAAATAAGAAGTGCATTTAAGGAACTATGAAAAATAAAACTGTTGTTGGGCATGAAGATCCAAATCTTCATCTTACTGTCCCTGACATAAATGTCAGCGTTACGGGACAGAAACGGTTCAGAAAGGTAAAAAACTTCCAGAATCCATCGGCATCATTTCACACCGTGTCTCCTCTCGCCTCTCTATGCTTCCTCGGTTCTGTTGGGGTAATTAATGCTCAGAGGGTTCATCAGAAAGGTTTATTGCTGAATCCTACCCCACCATTTTCAATACTCCTTCATAAATCGCCTGATATTGTGGTTTACTGATCACTTTGTGGTGAAGCCCCGTGCTTGGCTGCTGTGCCTCCGTGTGCTGATCTGAAGCTGTGCTTGCTGCTCTGAGCTACAGGTGAAGGAAGAGAACTTTTATGGACGTGCTGGGACCTTTCTTCATCGCTCCAAAGAGCAAAATCTCTTTAGTCAGCACAGGTTTTGGGGCATTTCTTTCCTCCCCGGAGTCAGATGTGGATATCCTCAACTCCTGGGAAGCTGCTGTTCAGGCAGTTTATAGATGGAGCTACAGATACTGAAACCAGCTTTGATTACTGGAAGGAATTTCTTTTTCCTGCACAAACACTATAATTTTGCCTTCTCCTTGAATGTGTGACTTTCGGCTATCTGCCAACCCAGCAAAAATCCTCCTAAAATACCGAGAAGCCGTTTTGTAGACAGATGGTGAAAACATATTTTTTCAGCTAAAGCTGAAGAGTAAAACTAAAGTAAAATCATATCCAGTAATAACGCTGCCGAAAAGTCTACGCTGTTGTTTCTTCATCAGGAGTGACTACATATGTACGTTGTCATACATTTTCCTTCCCTCGCCTTCAGATTCCACATTCTGGAACCTTTTAGTAATTTCAAGGAACTTGTGAGCTGACGAACGGCTTGGGAATATTATGGAGCTCTTTTTTCATGTACTTCCACTACAGTTTCAGCTCCCAGGAAAGCTAATCAAGAACATATGTAATTTCAAGCACCTTTCTGGCCTCGTTACAAAGAATGGAGCTAACCATATGCTTGACGTTAAACGCACGCTTTGAAAGTTGGCTAAGTCGGGACCAAAGCTGGGAGTTTAATTGCCACTGAATCGACAGCGTGAAGGTCCTGGGTTCCATCCTATAGTTCTGGCACAACCATGTAGCTCCTGGCGCTAAGTCAGCGCATAACTTCATGTACGTGCCAATATAGAGATGTTTGCATAGTGAGCGATGCACACATTTCTGCAGCGTTTAGAAGATACGACACTTGAACTGAAAGGGAGAAAAATCACCGCCTATCTGACGTGCTTATGGCTTTACGTTCGCTATTTCTTATTCCGATTCCCTCCTTATTCCTGTATCAGCACAAACTATTATTATGAAAAGCTTCTAGCGAAGTGATGGGGCCTAAGTTGTGGGCCCCAAGTTGGAGCTGACCTGTGGATGAGTCACAACCCAGCAGAATGTTTTGTTTTTCTTATTGGCTTCATGTTCCAGAGGCAGAACCTGGCCCACCTGTGTCTCTGTCCTCACCCAGGTGGTCGTGGTTGGGGTGGTGGGCGAGGCCAGGGCTATATTAACCAGGAGCCGATGAGTTAGAAGATTTTCCTGTTGGGTGTGGTTTCTGTTGGGGCTGGTTGCATCTTGCTGAGCTCTCTGGGTGGTGGCCTTCCATGGGAAGGTCCACTGAGGAGCCATCTCTGTCTGCTGTGTCCAGTAGACGACACTAGCATTACAGCGGAGGAGCTGGGCCCCCAGGAACCTATGGCAGGACTGTTTCAAAGAAGACTTCTGAGGGGATGTTGCCGAGTTCAGCGTTGGCCTGTGAGATCAGGTCACTGATGGCAGCGTAAAATGGTGATGGCTGACCCAGCACAACATCTACTCACCCTTTGTGGCCTTTCCACCACCCCTGTCCATGTTCATCATAAAAAGCAGCTGTTACAGAGAGCTGCTGTGAATTCTGGAAGAAGCACAACGCTGGGTGGAGCGAGAAGGCTGGGAGGAGAAGGTCTGGTATAAACTTTTTCGCTGCTGTGTTTGTCATCTCTGCTATTGATATGTCAGATTACGGTGGAGCAGCTCTAAAGATCTACTAGCAAACTTAGAGCTGTCGGAGTTGTTGTATAGCAGCAGGTTTCGATATGTGATTTGTTTGGCATTGCAAAACTTTGCCAGAGCTTTTCAAGGCTAAAGTTGTGATGTCGAAGGAAGGGCTTAGAAATGGCAATGTTGAAATTCAAACCCCTTTTTTAACAGCAGGACCCGTGTTTTGGAAGTCAGAAGATGGAAGTATCCCTAAATAAGCACAGAAATCCTTCCTTTATTGCTACATGGTTCTAGTTATTTTAGATCTTCTTGCAAGATGCTAAGATTTTTAAACGATAGGCAAAGGGAACGTCAGTAAATGTCTCTTTTGCGTTGAAGAGTTATACCTCAAAATGTCATTTCTCTAAAGGGATTCCTGGAGAATCCAGTGAATTGTGAGTTCAGAGCCTCAATATGAGTGCCTGAGAATTGTCTTATAATAAATACTAAGAATTCTGTGCTGAAATAATGCCTTCAATTTTGACAAGTAAGGAAAATATCCTAGGAAACACAGGAATTAAGTTGTCAAGCATATAATTAATTTACAGATAGAACTAAATAAGCCCTTTAAAAAGTTAATTACTAATTTGCTTCCAGTTTGCAGCCCAGTACATAACTGTTCGCTTTCCTAGAAAGACTTTCTCTCGTTCTTTTCCTTAACCTTGTCTGGCAACAAGAACAATTCCCAGGCAATTTTATAGTCATTAGGAACTTTATTTCTTAAAGGATTGGCAAATTTATTTACCGGGGTGCTCAGGCTAGTGTCAGGAGCTATTACTAATGCAAGTAAGCCTCAGTTACAATAAATCAGCAGCAGTATCGGGGCTCTAATTAGTCAAAGCATGGTGTAAAACAAGAGAGATTGAGGGATGAAGGGAAGGCAACTCACTGCGCGTGACCACAGCAGCCAGATGAAGCCAAACACCAGCGAGTGCTGGGGCTGGGTTCGTTAATGTGAAAAGAGGCTGGAAAATCACTTTTCTCTTAGGAAATGGGTGATGTTTGCGATGGAGGATGATCCCTGGAGGCAGCTATGTCTCCCTGCCCCTTGGCCAGCAGCAGCGTTATGCCATTTAGGTTAACCATATTGAAAAGGGGGTTTTTTTCCCCTCCCTTTATCAGCATTTGTAGCTTATTGAAATTCTCTCCTAGTGATTTCTCATAGTTTTTTGTTTATGGGATTTAAAATGTTACTATAAACCGCAATGGACTGAGTTAAGATCTCTGCCAGCTAAAGTGATGAGGAAAAGTCATTTTCAGGGTTTTTTTTTTTAACATGTGCTGGCTAGAGAAGCACAGAGATCCAACCTAGTCCAGTTTTGTGATATATTATCCTTATTATAAGGTTAGAAAAATATTTTCCTATCTCAAGTTCCACCTTGTCCTTGAGTGGTCACGTTCAGCTGATGAAGTGGGTGCAATGTGGGGAAAATGCTTAGTTGTCGTGGAGTTGTTAAACATGGTTGTGCTACTCTATTTATTGAAATGAGAGGCTCTCATTTTCTTCAGTGGTGTCTGGACCAAAAAAACTATGAGTTTGGTTTACAATGACGCTAAAAGACTTAGTTAACCATCTCTTAGCACATTGTCATACGCCAGCTTCATCAAAAAAATAAAAGCAGATCTGGCTTTACATGTGAATGAAGAAAACTTGCCAGGGTAATGAGAGCTCCCATGTTCCACACAACCTCTCACGAGACAGATCCTTGCAGTCTGGAGGACAGTCTTATCAAATTTAGCTCATATTTAACTGATAAACTGCCTAAGATTCTCTTTTTATATACTCTCTAACATTGCTTCAGCGTGTTTTTAAGGGGTCGGCGATGTGCTGGCGTCCTCAAGCAGAGGGCCTCTGAAATGGCTCCATCCTCTCCCCTTTGCCTTTCTCTGCTCCCATATTTCTGTTTTACCACGGTTACATGGACTACTTTAATGCTCCAATTGTCTTCACTTTGTTTGCACTTGAAATTGGTTGCGAAGGGACCTTTTGCAGATGAAGTACAATGTCTTGCCAGCTGCTGTAGTCACCCCACTTTTGGGGGTTGCCCCAGAGATGCTCAGAGTTAACTGTCACACCTGTCCCCTTTAGATCTCCGCACTGGCTTCGCTGCATACACATGATATGCATCGCCAATGATTTCCACAATATCCTGCTAAAGCTTTATTTTAATTCAAAGCTACATTTCTCTATTCAGATGGACATTTTAAATCATTTTGCACGCTCACTGACTTCAGGACTGCAGCTGGCTTAGCTCTGACGGCAAGAACGTCAGATGGGGAAGGAGTCCCAGTCATCGTTTAAATGTGTATGAGACAAGCAGAAGCAGTAAAGCATCTGGGGCATCCTCAATGGGGACATATTTAAACTGGTTTGACAGTGTTTTTCATGACTTTTTCCTTCCATTAATGTTAATGCGTGCAGTGAAGATACTGTTTATCCTGTTATCATGAGATAACGCATGAGTTGCCATCAGTTTTCAGTACAGTTACCATCTAGTTGCCCTGAAATAACAAATAATAACCCAAGGCCATATGCCCTTCTCCTGTGAGATAAGGTTGCGTGGTGTGCGAAACACACTTGAGCGGTTTGCTTGAACCGTGCCGCAGAACATCGCCTTCCAGGGCAGAACAAGTAAGCAGAGAAGGAGAGACTTTATCAACCAAAATGTGCCCTACCTTTTCTCCAACCCAGCCGAAGGAACAGGGAAAAGCACCAGTGTCATGTACCAGCCCGGGTTGCCCCTTTCCCAAATGAGAAGGACTTGCAGAGCAGGACAGCCCAAGGGCGGTCGTGGTCTCCTACAGCACAAAGCTGGGAAAAGGAACCGAGTGGCCTACACCTCAGCTGGAATGTTCCAGGATACTGGCTCGGTGAACTGGCAGTTTTCAGGAGGGCCAAAATAACTCCGGAGTTTAATTTGAGCAAGCAGTACAAATACATAATCCATGTTATGCCATCCTGGAGATCTAGGGTTTTTTGGATGTCGGATTTTTCCACCGTGACTCATGGCACACTCATTCTTAGCTGCATGTGGATCCCCTTGCAGGGCAACATTTTTCAAGGCCACATGTATTATTGCCTTTGTATAAGTTCCGACAACACACAAGGTTCCTCCTTATGTGGCCTCCAGGTTCAGACAAACCAGCCCTTGTAAACAGCGTGAGGCACAATCAGTCATCTCCTTTGCTTTAAAACACTTTACCATTTTTTTAAAAAAAGAGTTGTGATGTGCAATAGTTGGTCTGTTTGGGGCTGCGGTCATCACTGGAGAGTTACTGCTTTAGGTAAAGATTAGTTGTACCACCAAATGCATACTATGGACTAACTCCTGAATAACATTTCCAGAGAGAACACGACCCTCCCCAGCCTTACCGTGGCAGGACGATTGGCAAGCATGTACTTCAGCGGAGTTAACAGGATGACTCACGGGATCCTTTGGTAAAAATAGGAATTGTCATCTTGTCACTGACAAAAACACCGACCTCCCAGGGAAAGCTGCAGGGGGAAAAAGCAAACCAACAAACAATAACATTCATTTTGAGATAAACGTTAACAACCAGTCACCTGCTGTACATAATAAATCAAGCCTTGCAACTCAGCAGTCATGCAGTCATATCGATAGCCCTTGAGGTTGGAATGATAAGGTAAAAGCAGTGGAAAGGCACAAAAGTGCTTATAAAGACTCCGGGTTTCAGGTCATACTTAATCCTCTGCAAGGATGTTAAGAAACTTGCTATTTTCTCTATGGGATTCTGAATAAGAATTTAAAATTATTAATAGACAGGCAAAGTAGCAGGAACAGAGTGGAATCATATCAAAAATAGAACTACTAACAACTCAGCAAAATGAAATATTATGAATTGTGTAGCAGCTTCCTATTCTTAAAGTGCGTGCAGATGACAGGAAGGTCTTGTTTCCTGGCAGATGAGGTTGAGGGTTCATTTACAGAAAGCCCAGGATCCAGCCTGTTGCTGGAATCTCCATGCATGGAACGGCCATTGACCAGCCCTGCAGGAATTACAACCACTATTTGTTTGCTATCATAAAAGCACTGGTTTGTGTTTCTCATTTCACAGGTGTGCTGACAGCTAGGCAGCCTTTTGTAGGCTTTCCTTCAAAGCCCTCCAGCCCAGCACCTCATCCTACAAGGTTCTCAGCACCTACACAAGGTTCCTCAACCATCCTGAGTGGGGCCACTGTATGAGCTGATATACACGTGAATTTACTCCTCGTTGCTGAGCTGCGTTCCGCAACTTCAACTTTTATGCTGTAAGTAACACTTATGAGTAACCATTTACTTATGCTGTAAGTACGCTTCTGAGTAAAGATAACTTTGCACATATGACTTAGATGCATAATCTGCAGGAAAAGCTGAAGCGATAGCCCAAGGAGCTAAGGACTGTATTACTCATTTTATTAAGAATATTACGGATTTTTCCTCCGTGCTACAGCAGGCAGATTTTTATCACTGAATATGCCAGTTTACTGCTGCCAGAAGCCCAGTGCTTGCTTTCCTCGCTCTGTGGGGACCTGTCTGCTGTGCCAGGACCTGTCTGGAGCTTTCATGTGCTTTCCAGCTCACGAAGGGCTTACTAATTGAATGAATGCTTGTTCCCTGATTGCTCCCCAAATCCATGCAGTGATGGCTCGTGTTTGCAGCTGGTAATAAAGGGTTAAGTCTGGCAAGGGCTGAAGGGAGAAGCCTGTTATGTCTTCAATGGCAAGGAAAAGAAGTTCTGACTGCTTAGGTAAAAGTCTCAGCAGGTGGAGTCTGGCCTCCCGGAGGAAAAGTCAGACAAGTATACGATCAGTTACTTAAAAATAAAAAAATACATGATTTAGTCTTTTTAACAATGAACTATTGTTTTTTCACTCTGAGCGAGGGTGGAAGGT
Organism: Eurystomus gularis; assembly: GCA_013400335.1. Classification (NCBI taxonomy): domain Eukaryota; kingdom Metazoa; phylum Chordata; class Aves; order Coraciiformes; family Coraciidae; genus Eurystomus; species Eurystomus gularis. The sequence continues at coordinate 110,815 of VZZY01014517.1, forward strand.
TTGATGGATATATGATATCCATTAATGGATCTATCACCGTGATAGAATAGATTAATGCTAGAGTAGAATTAATGGCTTCTCCTGGTGATATTTAGGGGAAGGAGAGAGAGACCTTTCTATTTTTCTGTAGAAGAACACCCATGATGATATAATACTTTCATAGAAGCAGCAGCTGAGATTGATGAAGTGCTCTGGCTGTTGGGACATTATTCTCAATGGCTGCCTTGTGTTGGTTCCATCACTACAGGAAAACGTGCATCACTTCATTATTCTGCACTTGTGGTTTCCAGGGCTTTTCTACCCAAAGGAAAAAAACACAAAAATTAAAACTACTACAGCAACGATCACCTTGCGCCTCAAAGATAATATTCTCCTGTTCCTGAGTGCAAAATGTGAATTGGGATTATATGCACCGACAAACCCGTTTCAAAGTCTTTTTCTCATGTGTCTCTGTGCATAATGAACAAAAACTGTCAGGAGCACCAGTGGGGGCCAGGAGATAACGCCCGGCTCTGAGCCTTGAGCCACTGTGCCACGAAAACCGTGTGACAGCACGAGCACGCTCCCAGCCCATCACCGCTTTTGGGTGTCCCCACTCCCAGGTCCCACCATGAGGTGTAAGGACCCTCAAATCTATTGGGTGCCTGCATCTCCCACAGGCTTCAGGTGATGTGGAGGTCACTCGGACACCTCATCGGCTGAGCTGGGACATTTCAGGGTGATTCCAGCAAGGTGGCAAGAATGAGAGCCAAGGATCCTCTCCCCTCTCCAGAGATGCTTCCTCCCCCTTTCTGCCTGCTAGCGTCCAAGAGCAGCGCAGGATTGCTCTGCTCAGCTCCTCAGACTAATAGCAAAAGCTATTTGCTCACTCCAGATACCAATGACTCAATCTGAAGCTCACTTATCAAAAACTCTCATTATTATGACTAAACTGCAGCAAAAGCAGTCAAGGTAAAGAATGAAACCATCCTCCTTTGCCATTAGCCATCTTTATAATTATGTCTCCTCTTCAAATGCCAGAGGAAGAGGGATGAGCCATGCAGCGTGTCATTACAGTCCTAATTCCGGGCTGTTTTCAGGGGATTGAGGGTGTTACAAAGTCAAGGCTCCCCTCAGAAACTCTCCAGAGGCTTCCTTCCCTCATCTACACCAAAGGAGACCCGGTGACTCGCAAAAATGCCCCCAGGAACCTCTCTTGAGTGACAGCCTTGGTCATGGAAGCCTTAGAGGATCCCACCAGATTTGTAGTCATGTGTTTTGAGAGGCTTCCAGCACAACACACAGAGTAAATTAAATGGATTTCTCTTTTTCCCTGATCTTACTAGAAAATGCTGTGCCTTGCTGGAAGCTGCCTTTAGTTCATTCAGTCACTGCAAAGGCATGCTTTCCTTCCCCTTCTGAAGCAGAACCTGAGCCACCGAAGTACTGAGGGTGGATTTTGATAGTACGAATGGTAGTACCATGGATTTGGAGAGCTTTCCTTGGGGTGAGGGGGAAAGCTGAAGACGCACGCATTCGTGTTCCATGAAGCCCTCTGTGCATCACTCCTGCGCTGCTCTGCATATTCTAGAAAAGTATCTGCTCTCAAGCAATTACGCTGTTTCGGTCCAGAAGTATCTCCAGCTTATGGCAGAAGACGTGAACGCTGAGCACAGGCTGCAGGTGGATTTGTTAAGCAGTCTAAGATCCCTCCATGTTAACACAACTCAGACTTTTATGAATTACTATCCCTACTTTTATCAGTAAGTTATTCTCTGACTACACAATACAGCAGTGGGATTTCCTTTCAAAGCTGTTTCCCCAATTTTATGAGTTCCCTTGAAAATACATGAATTATTTATTAACCTCAAAGTACTTGCTGTACAAGGTTTATTCTTAATTCTGGGTCAGAGCAAGGATTCCCCTAGAAAATAGCTTTTTGAAAACAGTAATGTTTTCTAGAGTTCTGTGATGAAGTAAAAAACCTATGTAACTCCACTCAAACTACACCAGGAAAAAAGATTATGGCTGCAGCAGCAGGACCAGGGTCCTGCTACTCGTCCGTGGTGAAGGCAGCATGAAATGTCTCAGCTGACGTTATTGGTAAAATGCAGAGAGAAGATAAAGCAATGATAAACCAAAGGAAAAGGCTAAGGCCCTGCAGCAAAGACATGGCTATCCGTGACTTTTCCATCACTATCAATAATGCATAATGACCATCATGCGGATGACAACACCCATGTTTGAGAAAGACTGAGTCAAGCTTTCTATCACCAAAGGGGGAAAAACATTCAACGTGACATTGGATGTCAAGAAGACAGGACCTGCTAGATAAGCGAAGATCCAGCAGAAAGGGTAATGGAGAAGAAAAGCAGCTGATGTTGACATAAACCGACATCTGCTGTGCCCATTTGTAGTGTTTGATGGAAGAAAACTATTCTTTTGTTAACATGTACTGAAAGAAACCGGTTTTAGAGCCCCAAAAATACCTTGGCTAGATAAAACCCCACATGATGGTTTATCAGTGAGCAATTGTGCAACAGGAAGAAGCCACGTTCAATATTATGCTCCAATTTCACAGCTTTCTATGTGCTCCCTCTATGTCCTGCGCTCTAATTCTGCATGGCAGCAGAGAACAGGTACGTCGCCGATTCCCTGTGGTACCTGAGATCCTGTACTGATGCTTCGAATAATTATTTTTCCATGAAGATCACGGTGGCAAAGGGTAAACGCTAGACTGTAACTTTAAGAAGATTTCCTCCTCCTTATGTTTGAATCCCAATGGCAAAAATTTGGTTCTCACACCAGAAATCGCTCTGGTGTAAACGAGAGCAGAACTGGCCCAGCATGTGCATGGCTGGGCGTCTAACTTCAGTAAGAGAAATTCTGAGCTCGCTTCCACTCTGTGTAGGCCATCCCTCACTTCATGTTACCTACAGTTTGATGGTGAAATTTCAGTTGGGGTTTGCCTACAAATCTTGGAACTGTTGGTTGAGCTTAATCCTTAAAATCAGTTAAATATAGACATGTAAGGCATGTATACGACATGTAAAGCATGTATACGACATGTAAGGCATACATATATATGTCTTAAATTCATAAGACAAATTCTATCCTCATATGCAGGTGACTATCAAGCTACTGGGAACTCAACAAACACTGTCAAAAATCTCAACCAGGGCAGCTCAACATGAACGAAAGAGGCAAAGCAGAGCGTGAGCTCCCAGCATTTTCAGCCCTAATGCCAAGTGCCGATGGCACAGACCAGACCCATCCTGGAGGTGAGGAGCCCTGACTGACACCCAGGAGACCCCGAGCTACAGCTGAGGATGGAGTCTGGTCACCGGAGCCTGGAAATAGGAAGGCCACAAAACGAATCTGGATTAGGAGCATTTTTCAAACACTGGGTAGAATGTCATTCCTTAAGCAGTGTTAATTCATGAATGGATTTCCGCTGCCTGCCTAAATGCTGCTTAATTTACTGTCCAAAATAACTCAATCTCAATGTGATTTCAATGTGATCTTTCAAGGAACTTGGTCCACTTATCTCTCCCTGATTTATAGTGGATTCATAAATTACCGGACTCTACTGCGTCAGCAGTTCCTTCTGAACTTGAGCAGGAACTGTTGACACGCTCTCCGGGGCAGGAATTTAAGTCGAGGCCTCTGCTCCCGAGGGTCGACGTTAGACATCTCTCTTGCTGGCAGCCCCATCGTTACAGAGCACACAGTCCTTACTACTGCGCTCTGTCTGCTGCCTAATGAGGCAACAAAACTAAATTTACTGTGAAGTTATGCCTCTAACGCATAGCTGAGCAGGGGCGGTGGGCAAGCAACGCGACCGTGAGGTCAAGGCTCTGCAGCGATGGCAAATTAAAGGAATTATCACCGTTCTCTTTAAGCTGCAGGAATGCGAAAGGGCTCAGATATAAAGAAGGTATAATCCAGAGGGTGCTATTGTCCCTTCCACACGTCAAGCCCTTATCCCTTACTCCTGGATGCTGCAGCCACAGCACACAGGAGGATGAAAGGAGAAGGGGATCGGTTTTACATTGCCGAAGGGGACACACGCAAGTCACGCTGCATTCTATAGTTTAAGAAGACGAGAGCCTAAAGCGTGGGAGAACGCCTGCTCTCGACTCGCTCTCATTTCCTGACCTTTAACAGTGATCCGCATCGTTATTCGTACCTGCCTTGTCGCTTTTTATGGGAGCCACGAACAAACTCTTATTGTGAACGCGGCACGCGGAGGACAACGTGTATGCCTGTGTAGTCAGCCATGCTCTTTCTGATGGCATAATAAATACGGTTAAAGATTTGCAGAGGCTCAACAGAGGGATCAGAGAGACACGCTTGCGGATGGGAGAAGGCGGCGAGCGCAGGCGAGGGATTTCCTGGCTGAGAAGACACTGAAACCTGGCCCGGAGTTGCTGGAAAACAGTTTCGCTTTGCACGTAGGCACGCTCGGTTAGAAACGCGCTTCCAAATAGTTTCGGGCAGAGGATTCGGAGGTTGTCTGACCGTCGCCTCCCCGGATGGCTCTTTCTGGACACCCAGCAAAGGCCTCAGATGCCAGGGCTGCTTTACGCGGTCTAGAGAGGTGACCGCGCTTGCAGCACCTGATCGGACAGCAAGGGCTGACCACCGCGGACCCGGCGAGGCGGGTCTTGCCCAAAACGCACAAGTTTCTAGGCTCCGCGCAGACGAACGCCCGTAGCACGACGGAGCTCCGAGCAACGCGGACTCCCCCCGCCGCCTCCACGCTGCTCGCTTTCCCAAGTTGATAAAGTTTTCACGAGAAACGCCTTCCAAAGGCCAGACCTGCGGCCATGGCTCCAGGCTTGGCAAAGTTTCCTAACTAGCACCGCCGGCCCCGGCCCGCCCCGCCCCGTCCAGCAGCGGCTCGGCGCCGCGGTGCCCTGCCCGAGAGCCGCTCCGGC